>CM053514.1:1202822-1232868 GCA_028627145.1 Eidolon dupreanum
GGATGGTCCATCCTCTTGACATGCTTTGGGGCCCTTCTACGCCGGCGGCCGGGAGAAAAGCAAAGTTTGGGGCGAAGTATGCCCCGCTGGCCTTGGGGACAGCCCCAACTCCAACTTTGGTTTTAACATAAAAATTAAGTCCTCGTTCTCAAAGAGTTCGTTATGGCTGTTTTTATGTTAAGAATGCTGAACAGAAAGAATTAGACCAAATGAGAACATAGCTTTGAGAAAAAAAAAATTGAGGTTATTCATGGCTCTTAAGTTGACAGAACATCATCACTTTCCTGGGGCCCCAGGAAGGATTGTGAAGAACGCCTTAAATGGTGTTTGAAATTTCTCCCACGTTCCTTGAAGAGCCTCCCTGTGTTCGCTGTTGGCGTCAAAAACCAACATTTCTTGGCTCGATAAATTTACACATGTACAGAAACAACTTTCCCTGGTAAATGATGTGTTCTGCCCTTCGCTTTTATTGAATGCCCTTGTAAGAAACATCCATTTGCAGAACTGGAAACTTGGAGCAGCTGAAAATATTGCCTATGGATTCCCAAATCCTTTATATGGAAACTCGAGAAACATCATTTTCATGAATCATAAAAAGAACATCTCAGTTTAAACCATTCGTTGGCTTCTCTTTAGCAGAAAATAGTAAATACGAACACGAGTAGCTCAGGGACGAATTCGTTACCGGCTGACGACCGAGTGCGGTCCTGCGTTCAGACACCCCCGCGTCAGCCATGCTGAGCCCTCAGTAAGCTGTACACCCTCATCCGGGCTCGCTGCTGTCATTCCTAAGTCGGTACACCCCAAAGAGAACTCTGGCATCATTTTAGTAATTGCTTGTAGTATTGGGGTCACTGGATACCGTAGAAGTGACCAAAACGGGGGACTTAGCCCACGCGATAATCAGAGCAGATGAGGAAGCAGAGGACGTAGACGGTGCCGACGAGATGTTCATTCCAGGACTCCTGGACAGTCGGGGGAACGGATGAGGACGAGGGGGCCAGAGCTGTGGGAACCCGGCACTGTGACATCCCCACGTCAGCTGCAACTCCAGAGGGAGAGGCGAGCACGCAGCCCAAGGCGTAGCCATGAAGAAGAGCCCCGGAAACAAAGAGGAAGGAGAACCATCCCTCCGCCCTCCCTCCTCCCCTGGGCTCCTCCACCAGCCTCTGCTGTTGGCCAAAGCTCCCCAGAGAGTCCGAGGGAAAGGGCGGGCCGGGGAGCCCAGGGTGAGGAAGTGGGGGAAGGAGTCTGGGAGAAGTGCGCACCCCATGCACGCCACCCACGTATTCCTGGCCGGGGGTCCCAGGAGCACCGTCTCACAAACCAGTCACGGCAACCAAAAACGGCTTCTTGTGGAGAGCAATCACCTAATACTGAATTTATCTCTTCTCTCCATATCTACACTTTCTTTGACTCATTAATTAACGAATTTGTTGCTTATGATGATTATCAATGGCAGGACGGACCTCCACGTCCCTAGAACTCAAAATTACACCGTGCTCGCATCTTCTGTGTTCTTTGTATTTTATTTCTAACCCTTTGCCAGGTCGTTTAACAGTATCTGCACGTCTCTTAAAACTCTATTTTTGTTTCCGCACTTTCGGACTTAGGTCACGTTCTTATATGTTTTCACTGCACGATTGCCAGAGCAGGAAAATCCTGGCTCCACACTCGCTATTTCTAACCACAGTCTATTTTCTAGGTGGTCATTCCCACTCCCTCTCCAGAGCATGCACCTGGTGACGTTGCTGCATCTTAATGTCTGCAATCCTTCTCTCCATATCAATAACAGCAGTAACTTCTCCTCTGGGTTTTGAAACAAATGCCCATCCATTTATTCTAAATATAGTGATGGATTGGCAGGTGCTGTTCTAGACTCTTTG
Source organism: Eidolon dupreanum (assembly GCA_028627145.1). NCBI lineage: Eukaryota > Metazoa > Chordata > Mammalia > Chiroptera > Pteropodidae > Eidolon > Eidolon dupreanum. Next base: position 1,204,709 of record CM053514.1, read on the forward strand.
GATCTACCAGTGAAAGAAATCGACAGAAAACTCTTACCCCGTGGTTCTTATATCCCAGAAGGGAAGAAGAGTACAATACATAAAGTTATTTAACTTACAGAAAATGCCTAAAATGTAATATGTGCCAGGGAGAAACTAAGGCCAGGGAATAGAGTAGGGGATGCTGGCATGGGCATTTGAAATATAATGATCATGAAAATCATCATTGAGAATAGAATATATGAGAAAAGGTTAGGAGACTGCTTCTGTGGGTCCCAGGAAACTTGAATCATACTAAATTTCGCCCAATTTGAGGTCTGCGTCCTACTTAGATAATTGTGATGATGCTGTGTTAGGCTGGCAGCCTTTTTCCTGGAATGACTTCCATCTGAAAAACATTTCTGTTCTCATGAGAACAAAAGTAGCTTGAGGGAAAAGAGCTATAACTGTATTTCTTTGCTAACTTTTCTGACATCAATTTAGACTCTTCAAAATATTGATTTTAACATTGTAATGTCACCGCATCATCGGTAACAAATACTAGGAGAGTTGACATTATTTGGAGAGATGAAGTTAACACTTTTATGACATTGTTTCAAGTGCATCAATTATTTGGAAGGCAACGAGGTGTCATAGGTAGTAATAATGTCTAATGCTGATGGTAAAATTATAAAATCGTAGATTTGTCTCCTGCGGGGTTAAAATTTTCAGGTTATTTACAGTTTTCAATTTATTGTCTGCATTTTCTCTGCACAACTCTATCCGCAATTAGCAGAATGTGTTTTTCAGCCAGAAGTACCGAGCTTGAATTTTGGCTCTGCCTTGTACATGGACTTGACCCATCAGCTGTCAGCACTTTAAAATAGGAGAATCATTATGAAAACATGAGGAAACAGATGCAATGTACCTACAAATGCCTGGCACATAGGGAGACTGTAACTATTAGGAGTAGAAACCAACTGAGATGTAAATGAACTTCTGAATCGCTTTACAAAGTGACTAGTGGCATAGATGCATTGTGTAGGGCAGTTTGCTTTCATCGTCCCTCTCACTAGCACGCAAGGAGGAGTCATGCTTGTCCTCCACTGTCCCAGGGCTGCTCTTGAGAATCACCCCAAAGTCTGTCTGTTGGGTCCTCACTGGCCGGGCGCAGAGCTGTGCGGACCAGCAGTGGAACCACTAGGGCATTTCCGTGAGCCTCAGAGTCTGGAGCACAGGAATTGTCACTGAGAGAGGACGTGTGTGAAGTCTGGAATAAAGGGTTTTGTGGGGAGGGCCGTGGCTGCTGTTACTCAGAGTCCAGGGGTTCGAGTGTCCTATTCACCTACGTTTGCAGTTTAGCTCAGCACGTTTGTCCCTATTGAGTGGATGGATACGTTTCACTTGGTGGTACGAAGCTTCTTGATCGTACGGGTTAGACCATATTCGTTTATACTGGCTCCACCACCACCACGCTGCTCACAAGCTGCCCCCCTTGTAGGGGAAGCTCAGGCTGAATAATGGATTTTAATACCCTGGGACCCATGACAGCTGTGTGTCCATGGCGACTCAATGCACGCCATTCTCCTTTCTGTGTTTTCTAAGTTTGGTGACTGTCAGTCTGTTTTATTTTGGGAAACTGAAACCGCAGAAGAGACCATGTTGGTGTTGGAAACAGAGAAAATAGCTAGTTTATATAGAAGTATTTTTGGGAAAGGTCATTCCCTAATGTAGTTAGGAAACAGTGTAAATGCTGGTGATTCAGGGCAATAGATATCTAATGTTGAGTAGGTCCGGGGGCATACTGAGAACGAAATTTCAGGGAGAGAGTTACGCTGCGCTGTATGGGACGGGGACCCCATGGGCCATTGACTGGGCTTCCTGGTCCTTCTCTTGGAGCAGTGGAGGTGAAATGGCCCAGGTGGACAGTAGAATTGCCAGTGACTGTTAAATCATGAATGTGCCAACCATCGTCTATGAGACTAAATAATGCCTTTCACACATATGGATCCCTATTTATCTTATGTCCATAAATATATTTACAATGCATACATAGGCTATCTTGAAATTAAAATAGGTGATGCATTGGTGGGATTGCAAATGGGTGCAGCCGTTATGGAAAACAGTGTGAAGGTTCCTCAAAAAATTAAAAATGGATATACCTTTTTGACCCAGCAATTGCACTTCTGGGTATTTATCCAAAGAAAACCAAAACAATAATTCGTAAAGATCTATGCACTCCAAAATTCATGGCAGCACAATATATAATAGCCAAGATATGGAAGCAACCTAAATGGCCATCGACAGACCATTGGATAAAGAAATTATGGTTCCTATATACAATGGAATATTACTCAGCCATTAAAAAAATTGAAATCCTACCATTTGCAATGACATGGATGGACCTAGAGGTTATTATGCTGAGTGAAATAAGTCAGACAGAGAAAGATAGATACCATATGATTTCACTTATATCTGGTATCTAAGGAACAAAAAGAACAAACTATTCAAAAACAGACTCACAAATATAGTGGACAATTTGGTGATGGACAGAGGGGAGGGGGTTGGGAGGCTGGGAGAATGGGATGAAGGGTTAAAGAAGTACAAATTAGTAGTTGATAGTTGGGCACGGGGAGCATGGCAGAGGGAATGCCGTCAGCATTAATATGATGGCTAAGTGGAGGGCCAGAGGGCCAGGCGAGGGAGGGAGCAATTGGGGGGATCATTTTATGAACATTATAGATGTCTAACCAATGTACTATACACTTGAAACTAATTTAAAGAAATCAATTTATTTAAAGAAATTAAAATAAAATAGGTGATGCATTCTAAAATACATAGCAGGCATTTTCATCGTTTATTTCCTCAATCAATAATATGAAAAACACATCTGTTATCATTTAGGTATCTTCGTATATTTCGCAGTTGAATGAGTCACTATACTAAAGAGTTTGGAAACTAATTCTGGGGTATCTGAGAGAGAGATGAACAGGTGCTCGCACCTCTACCCTTTCTCACATATTTGGTAGTTTCCCTTTTCCTTCATTTTCACTAAATATGCTGTTCTCACTCTTGCTACACCCTCGCCTTCTCGTTTTTGCATGCACATCTTCATACGGGTATACGCATCGGTCGGGACAAACTAGATCATGCAATGGTAACAACCCCCCACGAAACATCAGGAGCTTGAAACAATAACGACTTCTTTCTTCTTCACACTTAATAGATTTCTTTCGTCAGCCACAGGAAGTCTATGCGTTGTGTCACCCAGACACTCCGGCTGATGGATCAGGGGCCATCTTGAACGTGGACAATCATCTTACTCAAGGGAAGGCGTCCTGAAGCCAGAAGCCTGTTGGACCTTACTGGCTGGACTTGTGACATATATCTGCGGAAGCTGCAGAGGTCTCCGGAGTGCAAAGCCACCACGACTCTTGGAGACATAATGAATTAGTGGCTAACTCAGAATGTTTCATCACTGCTTTCCTCCTAGTGAAATGCTAGGAAAATGTCTATGCGGTGGAGAGCATCAGAGGAAAACGTCCTTACTCTCGGACAAGGGACCAGGTGCACGGAGAGTAAGGTCGTGACAGAGCCGGGCAGCCCAGCTCACATGCTCTAGTGCCCTGGTAAGCAGGTCGCTTTCTTCGTTAAGACAGTGACCTAACGAGAGCTGGAGCAGGGACACAGGTGACGTCTAATCAATTCCTCCAGGACGTGGAGAGCAGCCGCTGATTGTAAGAGAAAAAGTCATCAGTTACCGAGTTCATATCCTCTCTGGATAGGCCTCTGACCGACCACGTGCAAATCAGAGGCGTTTTCAAGATCCTACACTTTTCGCTGTGAGTGTTTAGTGGCGACTGTGGACAGAAGGTGACACAGAGAGGCGTGGCTGAGGAACGGCGTCTGCGTGGAACTTTTTCGTTATAATCAAGATTCCCGTAAAAGACAAAAAAAAAAAAAAAAGATCAGAAATCTTCTCAAACGAAACTCACTGTGTACCAGCACAGACTCGATTTCACAGGCAGAGGTGGACCTAAAACTCTGGTGTCAGACCACGCGATTTCCTAATTTTGGAAAAATTTCCTGTGTGTTCGCGACATGCGGGAGCGACGCAGCTGGCAGCGGAATGTGGGGAATCGGGACACGAGGTGGAGGCGTTTTGTCTCCTTTTGTAAGAAAAACATATTTTTAAAGGTCTTAAATAAAGTCGAAAGAAGGAGAAAACAGTAAAAACTATAGCAATATTCCCAGTCCATAAAGCGTTTGCTGACCTGCCCCCCGCCGACAAGAAGGGGTTCCCCTTTCTCCCGAGCCCCAAATACCCGGATAACCGAGCTCTGCTGAAAACAGCAGGTGCCAAGGGCCCAGAGGTGCTCGCCCGATACTCCTTCAAGGTCGCTGAGAAAGGTCCACGTGACGTTCTGGTGACGTGGGGGGTTTTGTGATGCGTGTGGTGGCATGCGGGAAAGGGGGTGCATTGCCACTGGTATTATTAGCTTCCTGTGGCCGCTGTAACAAATCACCATGCATCCCGTGGCTTAAAGCAACCCGAATCTGTAATTAGCGGTTCCGGGGGTCGCAAGTCTGGACGGGTTCTCACTGGGCTGAAATCGGGGTGTCTGCATCCCTCCGGGGGCCCCAGGGGAGGGCCTCTTTCCTTTCCCTTTCCAGTTTCCTTGCCTGGGGACCCCTCCCTCCGCACCTCACCTTCCAAACGCTGGCTCTGACCGTCCCGTCTCGCTCTAGTAAGGACTTTGTCACTTGTATTGGACTCTCTTGGGTAATTCAGGGTGACTTCTCATCTCAAAGCCTCTATTTTAATCGCATCTGCAAGGCTCTTTTGCCATGGAAGGTGATATATTCACGGATGTCCGGGGACACTTTTGGGGGCAGGGGCACTGTTCTACCTATCAAAGTGATTAAAAAAAGGCAAGTAAATAATATGCAAAAAAGGCCTGGACACAATCACGCCCCACCTCTCATTGTACCTTAGTCTCCTGCCGCTTTAGGCAAAGCTTGCTTACTTAATTTCAAATTTTGTGATTTCTTTTAGTTTGCTCCATGCTAAACATAGAAAAGACGTGAAAAGAAATGTAAAATGGATTTGGCCTCCTTTGGTGACTAGAGAAAAACATTATGCTAACCTAAGATGAAGTTTGACAAGTGACACATTATTCAGAAAACCACCGGGCACTGAAATTGCATATTATGCAAATATATTCAATTCCTGACCGTCATTGAAGAAGTTTTTATAGGTAATTATAAAAGGCTGTAGCAGTGGCCTTTCTGTGTGTTTAATGTTTCCAGTGGATGCTCGTGAATAGTGATATTTTACCTAAGAATAAAATCATTCGTTTCCACTTGAAATGCTTGTTAGCAAACTTTTAAAAATGGTCGCATCATCTGCAGCCTGATGAGTCTTGTTGGACTTTGATTAATGTCCCTCATTATTTAGATTAAGCTCGAGCTTTGTGAAGATTACTCTATCGCCTAACAATGGGAAACATTTTACTTTGAAAGAGAGTCATGTAGACAAATGATAGTATTTTAATCAATCGACTTAGTGGCGCTATCGCAACCCTCAGGAAGGGACTAGGCACGCTGGATAATGTCACATCTGTAATAGCCTATAATTAGCACTGGGCAACGGATGGGTTCCACGTCAACTGAGAACACCTTGCTGCAAGTTTTTCCTTACACACAAGACGCGCCATTGTTAAGAATTACAGTACGCATGTCTTGCTGCCTGAAAACATCGTATTTAGTGTGATTAACAGTGGGGTGACAAATTTAAGTCTTAGTTCCCCCAATAATCTTAATACTGTGAGTCTAACGAGAAATACTGTCTACTTGTTGGCCGGGGGAGGTGAATCAGGTACAGCCATAGCATGCTGTACACTCTTAATTGGTCTATTAATATGATGGATGAATACTATCATTTAACGTTTTATGGGGTAGAGAGGCATGGCACGCAAGCCCCTCTCTATGCTGTATAAGCAAATGAATGATGACAACTCAAACCTGTAACACCTCATACACAGGCTGCAACTGACAAAAAATCTAATTACGTCTTTTCAAGGGGAGGGATCAAAACTACATAAATTATGTACTAATTTATTCACAAAAATAATAAGCAATCTAGTTGGCATCCTAGGCTATAGAAATAGACATAGAAGACATTTACACTTGAAAAGTAAGAAAACATATGATACAATAAAAATTTAAATCTTCTAAGTTTTTCTAGAGTTTTCCTTCTGTTTGGCTGACTTTGTACACCACTTTAATCTAAAAACAGAAATCTGGGAATGATATGATTTCAGACTGATTTTATCAATTTCAGTTGGGTTATATGTCGACATCTGTGTAAATTATTTGTGAAAATTTCAATTTTCAAGTTGTGCATAGTCTTTAAATAAGAATAAAATTCTGTAGTTTGGAGTTTAGAAAGAAATTCCTGCTTATTCTTTTTTCTTTTTTGCCTGAAAATATTAGTCACATAGTAATCTTCCATCAACATACAAACACCCCAATCCACTCCTAAGTCTACTGGGGAATCGGAAGTGTATTATTAAAATAAAAGAGCAAGTCAATACACAAGAAATGTCTATTCTGTCCCAATAATTTTGTCATGAAGAAAATACAGATGAACGCACATGCAAAAAGACCACACATTAGCCACTGAGTTATTAACATGTTTATATGAGGTCATGTAGACATTCGAGCTATCTGAAGAATTTTAGGGTTGTGTAAAAAATGCTTTTTCTAGATTCAATTAAATAATTGCAGAGGTAGGTAAAACTAGAGAAAAACATGAGCTGTGGGATTTGAATGGGGTCTGGGAGGAAGGAAGGTGGTATTGGACACATGCAGGGCTAGGAAGGGCAGCGTGCAGAGGGATGGAGCTGAGAGGCCAGATGCTGGGGTCCTGCTCTGTCCCATCTTCCGGGGGCCAAGCTCCGTTGAGGGGATGCAAAGAGGGGAAAGAGACCTGGAAGGCACTGCAGTTAGATTCTGGGTCCCCAGCATCTGAACGGGGGAGCAAACCTGGGTGGGATTCGCTCTGGGGTGCTGTCTTTTAAGCAGAAGACGAGCTGGTGAAAACTGTCTGCTGACGATCTAGCGGTGGTAATTAATTGCAAAGTACTAGAAGTGGAAAAGACTGGAAGCTGGGAGGGCAGCTAGAGGCTGCTGAAAGATCTGGACTTCTAGCAAGAAAATAAATAGATAGTGTGGGAGAGATTCCGAGGCAAGGTTCGCTAATGAAAAGACACACTTTATGGCACGGGTCACGGAGAGCAGCAGGCTTTAAGGGTTCAGGGCAGACGTCTCGAGGATCTGTCGTCTCACCCAGGAAGACGTGCTGGGCGTGGCTGGAAGGTGGGATATTAATTTGACAAATGTTAAGTGAGTGTTACTTGGTGGTAAGATTTTCAAAGGGAAACGTGGCTGTTTATTAGAGATATACGTTTATGCTCATCATTTAGATTTATTAGAGATACCTGATACTTACACAGAAGTCTCCTCACTATCATAATTTTATAGTTGTTAATAATATGTAATTAAATTTATCCAAAAAATAAGAAAAATGTAATTACTCATTGCTATTATCATGAGTAGTTTATTGTTCCTGATTTATATTAATGGAAAGAAGTGAAATAGATATTATTATTCAACTTTACAGTGCGAATTTCTTACTTTTCATCTTTAAAGATCTGGATAACCTTAAAATGGGTTGTTATAAAAATAAGTCAATCATAGAGCTGTGTAAATGAGAATCTTTCACTTCACAAGATACAGGTATAAATTACTCGGAGGGTTAAAATGAGCCCCTTATGGTACCCAACACCCCATTTCACATCTCGTCCTTGAATAGTGGTTCTCCTTATTCACGCTGATTCTAAGTGTTCTAAATCTGAATTTATCAAATACATCTATGTGAATAAAAACATTTTAATAATTAACAAAAATGGCAAAATTAAACTATTGATACTTCACTAAAAATAAAATGTTTAGGTAAATAAGAATTTTGAAGGATCACTTTTTTTATTCTCTATTTATATTTTTAAGAAAATGCAATTTGGAATTGCTCAAAACATCTGAAGAATATTGAGAATATGTCGAAGGCAAAATTATACAAAAACGACCACCGATTACCAGATCTCCAGAACGACACAAACTCTCTAATGTCATATTCACTTACAGGACACTAATTTGGAATGTTTTAGATTGACAGTATTTACAGGAAATAATGCTTATGTTTTAAGATCACAGAATAACAGAACACGTTTTTTCTCTGACTTGCACAGTATTTTAAGCAATCCTGGATCTTATTTTGTGTACTTTTGATGCCCCATAACTTCTTGAATCACACAACAAGTAAAATACAAACCGAGACCAATGTTCATTCCATCATAAATTTATGGAGCCGGAACCACCCAGGTGGGAGCAAAGTTAATGTCATATGGAAATGAACAATTTCTTTAATGTTCTCAAGAAGACTAAAAGCTTTCTGCCTGCTTGACACCTAAACTATTGATGTTTTAAAAGCTGATTTTACACATTCATCAAAAAAGTGTTAAACCACAGAACGATTAGAAATTGAGTCCAGTATTTCTGCTCTGTCATGCACCCTACATGCACAAACTCGCTGTTCATAACATTTTCCAGTGTCACAACCTCTGGCCAGTGCTTTACTTGCATTAATCCACAATGTCATTAATTTAGGTAGGTAATATTGAAAACAGAGCCAAGGAAACCGAAGGTTAGGGTTTGAAGTAATTTGCTCAAGTTATAGACTCCATACATGTAAGAGTTGTGCTTGAAACATAATATTTGGACAACAGGGTTTAATTTATCCTGCACCCATAAGATATACCTCATGAATCTGCTAGATTATTTTACATGATTAAAAGTTCCCATTGGAAAACTTTTGATCGGAAAGAAAATGTGATGTTTACTGAGACTTCTAATTCAAAGTCTAATCCAGGTCTTATCTGTTTTAGATTACTGTAGGCTCATTACCATTTTCTCAATAAATAATGATCAATTTTTTTCAGAATTTTTTAGCTTGATTTTTTTCATTTTTTATTAAAACTATTTCTGAAATAACTTTCTTTTTATCCTAAATGTAAGCAAATGATGAATATATTACTGGGGATTTATTTAGCAAACTGCATTCACAAAGTTATTAAGATCCTATTATATGCCTCACTGGGTAGAAAGAAATGGAATATCTTCAAAGATGAAGACAGCATTAAGCACACCCACAGTTCTCAACGTGGCACGTGGAAAGACATACGCAATAACGATATGATATAAACAACTAGGAAGTCATCTGTTTAAGAACTACAAAAACGATTTCTAGTTAGATTAGTAAAATAGCAATTACAGCATGGTAAATTCACAGATTCTGATTATAGCTGAGAAATTACATAGGTCAGAATCCTGGGCAACTTTGGGACTTCCCTTCACTGGGAGGAGTCGGGTCAAAAGTTTATTCATTTTGTTTATTTATTTTTTTTATTCTAGATGTCACTCTGTTGAAATTAGAAGTCTCTCGGGAGAGAAAGCCCAGTTGGCACAATTTGGTTCGGATGCCCACACCTTGGCTTGCGTAGAGTGAGCCAACTTGTTAGTTCCACCGACATTAAAAATCGTGGGGAAGAAACACTGAGAAGAATCTGAGGTGATGTCACTGGAGAATGAACTGACAGAAGCCAAGGGGCAAGTAAGTCCTCAAACGGCCAGTGCACCTTCCGTCTGCCGATCTCTTTCCTCCCCTCTGCATCTAGCTCCACATTCTCAAGAACCAGGACCGGGCGAATGTCCAGTATAGTGGTTTCTACTTTTTCAAATTTGTTGTTTCTTGAATCACTTATTTTCTCTTTCATTTTCAAATATATTTATCAAGCCCAAAATTCTAGGGTGGAAGATCATGGGTAACCAAAATGACCACAAGAGTCCAAGTCTCTGTCATCACAGAGCTTAGAGTCTTGTGGGAGAGAAATATACCGACAGTTAAGAGGTGACGTCATGTTAATCACTAATAAAGATAAGGTAAACACTTACGAGAGAAGGATAGAAAGGAGATATTATGTTCCTAGGGAGATCAAGGAAGGCCTCTCGGAAGAGGAGGTATTTCCGGTGAGACTAAACACAGTGAAGGACTGAGTGTACAATGGAATAAAACTGAAAGGCTCTGAAATGTGAAAGAGATCTGTGCTGAAAAAATCGAATTTCTAGGAGATACGGTTGGAGAGGCATCCAGGGACATTTCAGGACTTTGGAGTCAGTGATAAAACAAAACAAAACAAAACAAAACAACTCTGGATTGTTTTCAGAAGATGGGAAGACAATTGTCTGCAGAGAGGAAGATGTTATTTGTGCCACGAATGAAAGGCAGAGTATAAATTTGTTCTGTGAGCACAGGTAAAGCATTCCAGACAGAGAAAATGGCATGAAGGGTCATGTAAGCATTGACGGATTATTGGAACACTGACTACAATGGCAGGATGATATGGCATCTTTGGGGATGTAGGAGACCGGCAGGAAGGTTGTGTCAAATTGTAGATCTCTACTCAATGCCTACATTCCTGTAAGCAATAGAGAACTGTAGATTTTGGGGGCAGGGAGGTGACTGGCGGCAAGATATGAAGAAAAAATAAAATCAGAAACGGCACAGGATTTTCAAAGAGACAGTCTTGGAAATCCTAATCCCACTAGGAGCTCATCAAAAAACAGGAGCTCAGTAAAATGAGCTTAGAAAACACGGTTTTGAACACCTGAAAGTTCAAAATGAACGTTAATATGTCACTCAGTTACCTGAGTTTAATGCAGTTTTCCAACTCTTTCTGAGCACAAAGCGTCTCCTCCTGTTTTGGTGAGGAAACTTTTCCTACACAAAAGTAGAGAGTAACTGCAATATTCCTAATGAGCATTATGGATCCTGAAGTTGGCAGTTGATGGGCATAAAAAATTAAGTGAACGCGATATAACAAATGTATCAAACAGTGCGTCACTGCTTAATAAGTGATGAACAAAACTCTAAGAATAAATGAGAACAATATTAATCAAGCAATGTATATTAATCAGATATTCATTTTCTATTCTGGCTGATGCATATTGATTGGAATGTGCTAATGTTAGAGGAAATCCTATAAGAAGTGACCGTCTTGGATGGTTAGGGACTGCATATAATTCAGATCTTAAATGAGATGACAAGAAGCAAAGTTTGTGTAAACCGACAGCATATGAACGATGCACAGTGCACAGGACATCAGTTTAATTTTCATCCTCCAAAGATAGTTGTTTATCAAACTGCTTTTCGGTGTCAAGATGGCCTTTCAGAATTTGAAGATGAATCAAATCAACAGCCAGAATAATGGAAGTTGCACATTACAGGGGAATAACAGACTTATCGTTTTAGTGTATGTGACGTATATGAAAGCGAACACAATAGGATATTATGGAATCTTCACATGAGCAGGATTGCTTTCTTACACATAGGTATCCGACACTCAATTTAACATGGTTATAAAGCATCCAACTCACATCATAACTCCGTGGCCTTGACATTCCCGTTTATTTGTTTCTGCCACAACTCTTTTGTCTCATCAGGACTTCTTGTTTTTGGTCGCTATCACCGTTTGTCTATTCAGTAATTGATTCCTTTCTGTAGTTTTCCCTCTCCTGACAAATTTGGATGGACTGTCCTTGCGGTTAGTTCTTCATCAATACCTGAACGCCCCGAGCCCGTGCCCTTGCACCATGGTTCCCCACAAGGCTGAGCTGGACCATTTAGGTGTTTGATTCATGCATCTGAAGAACAAAAGACATCTAGATTAAAATGTAACTTCGGTGCTCATTAGCAGTAGACGAACAGTGGCCCCAAGACAGGCAAGGAGCTGCAGCCTCGAAAGGGCCCATCCGCTTATTTCATCCATTTCTTTCTTGCCGAGCAATTACTGTTTTGTTGGCAATCTGTTTACTCCCAGCTGATCTCCCCTAAATCAAATCTAACCAACGATCAATGAGCATTGTCCGAGTGCCTGCTGTATGCAGCTTGGGAAGCATTCTGTTTTTAAAGCAAAGTTATATAACATTTGGAATATTAAAACAATTACATGTTTATAGAAAATGCAGAATCCTTTGCTCTCAATTAGCAAATTAAAGGTCTTGAGGAAATATTCTAGACTTACCTTTGTGTCATGTATTCATGGCCTTTGGCAGCCCGTCTGCTTGGTTTATTTCGGATTCTCTATCTGCGTTTCAGAGGTTCTTGTTTTCGCCAGTAGGTACAGATTTCTGGTAAGTTCCATTTTGTGTTTGCTTGATTATTTTGCTGCCTCCTAATTGTGTAATTGAGAATTTTTACACTGAAAAAGATGTAGCTAATGATTTAAATGCAATCACAAAGAACAAATAAACGGGTATTTTAAAAGAAGTAAATTTAGTGGAATATAGGGTTTACTATTCTTGATTTCTACTGAAATGTATTTTGGACATATCACACTCCAGAATGATGGCAGAAAATACCAGAAGACTAGATTCTTGATTATTCATGCATGTGTCCGCTTTGTGATGGAAACCCTCGACCTGGTTTGGGCTGAGATTTGTAAATCTGGGCTCTGAAGCTTTAAAAACCCATGAAATCCCGGGCTAGTGCTTGCTGAGGAATCTTTCTGGAGACTGTCTGGGAGTCTGAAAGGATTTTCAAGTCTGGTTTTCAGCATGTCATGATCATTCTCTAAACTGAATTCTTTAGGTTTGCTAAAACGTAAAAGCTCAACTGAAAATTTATTGCTTTGTCTACTTAATACGGCAATTTGAATAATACCAGAAGAAAATGGAAGCACAATTATATGCTTTTTCTAAATTCAGAACTAGACTGATGTGCTATTTTTATATGTATTGTTAGCTCAGAGCTCAGATAAAATTTAGTATTCAAATATAATCTCCTAAACACAAAAAGGAGCCATCTGAATGAGAGAATTCCATATCTATGGCTCGCAAAAAAAGGATTTGATTAGAATAATAGGAAAAAGTAGAGGGAGGAAATTATTTTTTAAAGCGGCGTCCATTAAATTTTATCCTAGAAATAAAAGTTCAATATGTGAACAATCATAAGAGTTACGAATAAGTACTTGACAGGAAAGTAATTCTTCTATAGGCTTTAAAATAAATAAGCACTTCCTTTATCTCAATCTTTTTATCCTCATCATTCAGAAACAGTTCTTTGTCATATTCACCCCCTAAAATATAGGGAATAAAAATCACATTCCCTTTTTACTTTCTTAAAAATGACCACAACAAAGCTGAGAGTTTTTCACAATCACCTGTGAACAGGTGGAGGGAGAATTTCCAAACTACTGGTACGGACAAAGTCTAGAGACAAGAGCAGACATCCAGAAAAGTTCACAACGCTTAACTTCAAGTTACGTTACTGAACCAAACAGCCAAAACTGTGTCCTCTGGAAGTAAAACATGTGTTTCGATTTGGATAGCAAACGTGCATAGAAAGAATGTGCTCACAGCACTCCGTACAAGCCGTGTTTGTAACAGTCCCATACCTGCACAGGCGGAAGTACGTACATATTTATATTTTAGTTCATAATGCGAAGCATGTATATATATATATATATATATATATCCATGAGAGAGAAGCAATAGAAGTGTTATGACCATGTCTTTCAAGCCTCTGAAACACAGAAAAAAAAATCCCTTGTCCAGGGTCTCATAGTGACTAGGGCGGGGTTCTTGTATGTCTCTAAACTCCAAAAAAAAAAAAAATATATATATATATATATAATATATAAAGTATATAAAATATATATAAATATATATAAAGTATATAAATATATATATACACTTTTTTGCTTTTTTTTTAAAAAATCAATTCTTTCATTTGAACATTAGTTTAAAACCCAAGCACATAATACTTTTTAAATGACTGTGGGTTTTGGTGAATGATAAATTTTTTTTTATTAATTTAAGTGAAAAAAGAGTTCTCTCAGTTTCACATAGTCACTGTATCCATATTCTACATCTGCAGGATAACAGATGTTCACCTAAAGGCAATTGATTAAAAATATCCCTTTAAGCAGGAAGAAATGCCTCACTGTGAGGAGATTTTATGTATAGTCATTGTCTATTGAAAAATCGTTAACACTCACATAGGAATAATAAATATGCAAAAAGTATGGAGTGCCAATTGTAGATGACAGGTGATACGCTTTATCCAATTTACTCTGGTCCAGTTGAGATGGTGAGTCATGAAATTAACATTCCAGGCGTGCTTCTAAATAATGGACTTTACAATACCGCCATCCTGTTCATCAAATCTAAAAATAGCCTCATTCACTCTCTACTTCCCAACCATGATGCAGGCGCAGCGTAAATTCTTTGGTCAAAAAGAAAATGAAAAATGCGAATTATTCTTTTTTAAAGATTTTTAGCGATTGTTAAAGATTTTAAACAGTCCTTTCAAAGATACACTGTTATCCTGTTATACAGATGAGGCAGCGGACACTTAACACATCCCAAGGCGTTTGCCCAAATCACGTGACTAGACATGGGGCAGCTAATGTTCAGTTTTAGGATTCCTCCACCACAGAAGCTATGTTTTTTGTTCTCTTAGGTTAACAGATGAATCAATCAAATGAGTTAGATATCAGCAGGTTCATACGATCCAACCTGACATGTGGACCGTAGAGGACTTTTAATGCTGGCACTTTTAAAGATGAAAACTGGTAAACAAACCAAAAAAAAGTAGGTATTTTATTGAAATCTTTAAAGTGCAATATGTAAATGTATACATATACTTATCTATCTATACTTATATATACTTAGAAAGTACTGAAACTATTTACAGATTTGAAACTATAAGGTATTTTTAAGAATTAAAAATTCAGGGAGATACTGACTATGTTTATGGATATGACAATTCCAGTTCGAGGATTCTTTTCTTCTGTGATGCAGTGTGTAAAATAAGGAAAAATAAATAATGTATGGGTTTGAACCATGACTTTATCTCTTATTAACTACGTGAACTTTATCAAATATCTCCTGACATTGGTTTTTTTATCTGTAAAACAAGGGAAATATTTCTATAAAAGAAGAGAAATACTACTACAAAGTAAGTGGAAGCCTACTTCACAGGCTCCAGTAGGAATTCAGTGAGATTTTGTATTTTAGTTTTCGCCCAAAATTAATTCTCAATATCAAGAAGTTTTCTTCTCTGTACAAAAGATGTTCTTCTATTTTAGGAAAAATAATTTTATTGTGAGGGGTAAGATTTAATAAATACTGAACATTAATTGCCCATTAGTCACAGTTTGTTGTGTGAGTCGAGCATGTGTTCCTTCTGCTTCAGTGATGGCCCCAAAATATTCTTTGTTAAACACAATATTTTTCTTTTTTCATGAAAGATAGTAATTCAGGATGAAAGACAGTCGTCGGGGATTGGCAAGAGATTGGGAAGGGAGGTTTTATTCCACGAAGCCACTCAGGGACGCAAGTTCGGGCAATCACCTGTGCTTTGTAGCTATTCCCTCCTGGGACATGGAGGCAGATTTCTTAATACTGCCATATTAAGTGTTTCTTATTGCTGGTGTTATGTGATTTCTCCCACTTCAATACTTTCAATTGATTATCGCTAATACACATAAAATTAAGTAATCTGATTATTTAATGTGCCGTTAAACAGTACGCATTACTCTGAACTGTTTTCTGCTGGACTTTTGTTTTAATGATTTTCAGTTAATTATTAAAACTGCATGAACATGTAATTATTGAAGTAGGATTCCTCCTAATTGGTAGAGGTTTGGTAAGGAAAGGTTTTATGAAAATTTTATGTCTTTACATTAAATTTTTCACTAAGCTTTTTTAGCTTTTTTTTTTTTTTTTTTAGCAATAAATAAAAGAATATAAATCTATGGAGAAATTTAGGGCAACATCCACTGGAGAAGCAGTTTCAAAATAGTTTTTATTTTTAAAGTTATTTTGAGCAATGAAGAATCTTTTGCTGTTGAATGTACTTGCAAAAAATAATATCTGTAAAGTAACAAGAAAAAACGTCAAGGAAGGCAGATAATGGATATTTTCCAGACAAAATATACACATACTTTAAAATGTTTAGAAGACCTAGAAACATCTTTGAAGTAAATTTCAGTAATGAGGTATTAGCTGAGGAACAAATCAAGAAATTATGTGACACAAATCTTTCAGCAAAATGAATATAAAATTTACAGAAAAAATCGACTGTACAAATGGTGGTGGCGGGCAGGAAGACAAGCATAACCAGCATTAGGGAACAGAGCGAGGAAGTTGCAACGACGGATTAAACGCCAAAACGTAGTATCTTAAATCACAACAAGATTGATGATTTTTCTTGCACATCACCTAGGGTTCTCTCTTCTGCTTCGATATCCCAGATATCCTTCATCCTATGGTGCCCCCATGCCAGGCTTCCTGCTCACCTCCACCTGGCCGAGGACAGGTAAACCACACAGAGCACTTAGATGGGCCAGATCGAGAAGGAGCAGACATCCGTTCTATCCAAATTTCTTTGGCGAGAACTTTGCCATGTGACAATAGCTATTTTCGGTGAGGGTAGCGAATATGGCTTAGCTGTGTGTCCGATATGGTGGAAAACAATAGAAATTGAACCGGAAAAAAGAAAGAATAAAAGGCACATGAGGCAGAGAACACGTACGAGTGAAGATTTAAGACCCGCAGGGAGAGAACGGAAGGACCCTACAAAACCCAGATGAAGATCTCTCGTTGGAGAGACTACGATGCAGTCTTCATTCTCACGATGCAGAAAGCGCTGCTCCTGGGAAGAAGACACAGCAGCATGAAGGGGACATCCTGTTAGACGGAAGGTGGCCTTGCTGCGTAACAAACACCTCTCAAGAGCTGAGGGTTTCAGATCCATCCAGAAAGAGACGTCAGGGGGAGCTCACTCCTCGGGAAGGCGTGCTTCTCCGAACCTGGAGAAACCGCCTTTTATCATTTCTTCTCTTCTCTGACTCTTTATGGGCCTTCTGTTTACGAAAACGTACGTTGGCGTTTGCCTGGAATGAGGACTATGCCTTCCGACACGGAGCAAATGTGCGTGGATTCAGCTCCGAGGTTCAAAAAAAAAATTGTCACCATCATTGAAGATCAGCTCAGAGCTATTGCTTTCTATGAAATTTCCTGTTGGTTTTAATTTAGTTCTTTAAACTCCCATAAGGAGTAAATAAAATCAATAGGAAGGAATAATTTATTTCTTTCATATTTCTATCCATAATTTTATTTTCATCGCCATATACTATTTTAAAAATCTAGTTGTATTTTTTTTTGAAAGTTGTAGTTTTCCTATATTGGTCTTTGAGAACAGAATTGAGAGTATACTCAAATATTTGAAGTAAAAATAGTCAACAACTCTGAATACATTCTGGAATGAAATCACCTTGTTACATGTGAAAATGTCTGTTTTTTTCCCCCACAATTTGATTTTAACAATTTCTGTCAAACCAGTGACAATAGTAAATCCATAGTACAAAATACATTTGAACTGCAGGAGTGGGCGCGTGTGTTCTTTTTATTTTTGTAATCATGAAAGATAATTTCCAGGGCCCCGGATGTGGGTTGCTCTTGTTTTGAAGCCGAGGGTAGGGTCAAATGACTGCTTTAGAGATTCTCATTCTTAGCTAAGCCAGTAGATCCGATCATTGTCACATAAACACTAAAAGCAAACCGATGTCAGCTGTGAGAGAGGTCTGTGGTGACGCTCGGCGAGGCTCTGTCTTGCAGGAAGAGTTTGTCGCTGGCACAGTCGAAGCCTGTAGAGTGAGGGGACAGCGATGTGGTGAGCGACAGGATGAGAAGGACACGTGGAGAGTGTGACAAGGTGATTCCAAGGTCAACACAGAGCTCACATGACTTAAATTTAAAGTGTCTTTCCCACCAGAGACTGCCTGAACCCAAACGCACAAAGATGTGACTTTTATTTCCATTTAACTTTAAAGTGATTCTCACCCTCTGTTCACATAATTTTCTTCCAAGTGAATATGCTTGTTATAAACCCAGCTTGGCCTCATCGTCTAATTCACCGATGTACGGATCACTGTGCATTTTAAAATCAATATGCTCTAAAGTTCAAATTCTTCACTTACTGATGCATGCAAGTGTTTTAATACAAAAATAACTTTAGTCTCCTCGTCATCGTGATTTCAAATGACAAACTAAAAGCCTATCATTTTAAACCATCTGCAGTGCTGGGTAAATATCACTTTCGGAACATGATTTGTAGCCATTGAGATCCTTTGTGAAAAACTGCTCATTGTTTCTACCAAAAAAAAAAAAAAATGCGTAAAATAATGACCTCTCCTCCAATTAACTCTACGGCCAAATGCTGTGAACGTCGGAAGATACAAAGAAAGTTTACTGTTTATTATTTTGGCAGCATCCCATCTGACACTCGTTAAATAAAGGTTAACAAAGTAATGAGCCAGGCTGAGTGGATGGAGACCGTTAGTTTAAGCGGTTTTAGAGGTAACTGCTAGGAGAGGAGAACGCGCATCTGGTGCTTTTCGATGGCATTGGCGGCGAGAGGCGGGGAGACTCATCCGCCACTGCTTCCCAGGACGTCACGGTAAGTGGACGGACGCCTTCACCTGCCTGGGTAGCCGGGTCCACGGGCAGTTATTCAACCTACAGATGTCTTCACTCCTTAGCGCTCAGGAAAACACAATGAATTCAGCTATAATAGAAACAGGCTTGACGAGAAGGACCAGTCCAGCCTCCTCTTAGCCATCGTCCTGTTACTGGGACCTTTCTAAATTTGTAAAATGAGTTGTTTGACCCACATAATTCTAAGTTGCTGTTTAAGGTTTCAGTTCTGCTGCTCCACATGGACTTAAATCAAAATAAAATAAACGCAACTTTGATTTTCACTGAGCTTAAGAAACGAGATATTATGACTATGATGAGGCCACTGTGGTGGACGAGTTTAATTGAGTCCTATTATTTGTTGGAGAGTGTCTACAAAGCCAAGACTTCATCATTCAGGAGCTTGGAACGAGAGAGAGAGAGAGAGAGAGAGAGAGAGAGAGAGAGAGAGAGAGAGAGAGAGATGAATCAAGGATGCAAGAAACACACGCAAAGGCAAAAGACTGAGCTCTTCTAGAAGAAGCTGATGACAAAAATGTCGGCAGAGACTAGAATTAATAATAGAGCGGGGTCCAGGGCCACGCCACCCTGAACATGCCCGATCTCGTCCGATCTCAGAAGCTAAGCAGGGCCCGGCCTGGTTAGTACTTGGATGGGAGACCAGGAGCTGTAGGAGTAAACTATAAAAAAATAAGGGCTCGTAAGCTGACGAGGTCCTCGCAATCTGTGAGGTCAACCGAGGGTTGCCTTGTCTTAAAAAAAAAATAATGAACGACAGAGTGAATCGCAACACGTGATGGGGAAGGAAAGAGACGCGCACAGTGAAACAGCGGCGTGGCGGCACAGGGTGGCCGCACGGAGGAGTGCCACACGTCACCGCTCTCGAGCGCCGCGTGCCACCGCCCTCTGGTGGCGGCAGGAAGGCTGGTCCTCCTCTTCCGCGGTCCGCCAGCTTCACAGCCGCGTCTGTGTTTCTGAAGTCCCCGGTGGCCCGGCCAGGCCCGGCTCTCCCCGTCTCCTCCCCCGACAGCACACGCCCCGGACGCGCGCCCACCGCGGCTGCCAGGCCTCTGCCCGCCCCGCCGCGTCTGCGCTCCTGTCCCTGCCGCGTCTGCGCTCCTGTCCCTGCCGCCCCTCCGCTCCTGTCCCTGCCGCCCCTCCGCTCCTGTCCCTGCCGCCCCTCCGAGCGGATGCCGCTCTCCCTCTTCCACGTCAATCAACGCGCGCTCGTTCTTCAAGATCACGTCCAAACCGCGCGCCCGGCCCGGGCTGGTTTATTGCTTCTTCCTCTCCGTCCGCAGGTGTGTGTGCAGCTGGACCGTGAGGGCCTTGTGCTAGCGCTGGCATCGTGTCCTGAGATACGACATTTTGAAAAATTGAAAGAGATATGTTAAAGGTTCCGCCGCACACAGCGCAATTCGAATAACTGTGTACGTGTCCGTGGGTGTACACATACTTATAAATACGCATTTCTTGCGTGCTGTCACTGGATGGTACAGAAGAGGCCGGTCTTTGTTCCGTTTACTCTGTTTAATGTACATAAAATATTTGTGTACCCAATGAACATTAGTGCTATTGAGGAAAGATAGTCAAATACATTTTTTTATTTTCCTTCTACTGTATATTCTACATTTTAGCCTCCGAGTCCAACTATTAGAAAGCCATAATTTCGGTCCACCTAAACTTAGCCTCTCGTAGGGGAGCCTTTCTGAGTTACAGTTTGGCGATGTGCCTTTCGGGTTAGATGTCATCTAGAATTGCTCAAAAAGCAGTCCAGGAAAACTGGCTTCAGTGTGTTTCCTTTAAAAAATATCATTAAGGACATTATCTTGCTACCTTCTGTGTAAATTGCCATGTGAGACAATTCTAGCATTTAGTGGCAGAAAGATTTTTGTACTTATGATGAACTAATGTGTTATTTTGTTGTTGAAAAGAGAACTATGTTATCAGGGTTTCCTTTTAACTTTGGTTGAAAGAAAAGTAGAAATGAATTTATAGCAAATGATGACAATCCTGCTCACTCTTTGAAATGCACTATTTTCTTCTTTCCCCCTCTATCATGAATCTGCATATACATAAGAGCTTTTGTATAACTTCTCATAATAAATGTTTAAAATATTTATTTCTAATTATTTTTATGGATTAGTTAAATGCTTTTTTTTTCTTTTTTTGGTCGAAAGGGTTCTGCTTTAGTGATATGCATTCTGCATCAACGATGCATTATCCAGCTTCCTTATCCACCTCTTAGTGGTGCAGGTATTACAGGTAAGGAAGGTATCTCCCTCCGCCAGACACAGAGCACGGCCCGGAAGTGCTGTCTCCTGAGGCTGCCAACAGGCCCTTCCAAATGCAGGCGGAGGCAGGACCAGCCTCGGCTTTGGGGTGTGAGCCCCGTGCCGGGACTTGGGGACCAGCAGGCACAATGCGTTAGGAGAAGCGGCTCGCGGGGCACAGGCTTTGTCGTGAAGCCTCGGGCCGGCGGGGCGGTGGGAAGGCGGGGAGAGCAGGTGTCCCCGGGACAGTGCGACGTCAGCCTGGGCACCGCTCAGGAAGGCGAGCAGCAGCCCCGGCGCGTCGCCCGCGGCATCCGGGCCCTGGGACGCGCACGCACTTCTGCCTCTTGAGTGTCCTGCTGATCTAGGGCCCGATGGGCAAAGCGGCGCCTTTACCCCTGGGGACACTGGGTGACCTGATTTCACGCTGGAGCATGTTATCACGAGTGGTGGGTTCAGGGTGCGCTGCTTAAACCCCGACGCGTCCCCAGCGGTCCCCGCGCCGGGTCACGGTTCCACCCGCACCGGCGGCCAGCGGGCCTGGCCCAAGCGCCGGAGGGAGGCGAGGTCACTGGGCTCGGCCTGCGCCCCGTGGAGGCCGGGGTTCCTGGCCCAGGTCCCGGGGACTCCGACCGGGGCAGAGCCCTGCGGAGCGTAAGGGCCCGGGAAGCTACCGGACCCCGAGGTCGCCTGAGCGCTTCGTGCAGGGACACAAAGGCCTATCTGCGCATGCCCTGAGGGAGGCGCTGGGCCCCTCACTTTCTGAGCTTGGGGGTCCGCGGGTCCGAGCTGTCGCAGACAGCTTGGGTTTGTCGGTGGGAGGCAGCCAGGAGGCCAGCTGTGAGGAGCTGGGGAAAATGGCCCACAATGAGATAGAGCGGAGTGTGATGAGTCACAGAAATGCTCATGCATATTCATACAATCATGCCATTGAAACTCTTTCCCGAAGAAATGACACAAAGCATAGGAGCAAAGATAAACACGCAACAGGTGTTCACTAGAGAACTCTTGTCTCTTCGCTGTGGCTGATGCCAGGAACTTCAAGAAGCGACAGCAGGTGGCCAGGCCCCGTGTGGCTCAAAGTGGGGTGCAGGACTTGGAAAAGAGTTGCAAGGGGTGTCGCCCAGCCCGAAGGCTGGGTTGAGGACCGTTGGAAGTTAGGAGAGGGTTTCTGGGGACAAAGGCTGTCCATCTCCTCACCCCCATAATGGTGAGGGGGCTGAAGCTCGGTGCCTGGGGCTTGGCGGATCCCGGGGAGCCTGCTGGCTGAGTCTGTGGCTTGGCAGACACAGGCAGAGGTCCGACGAGTCTCCAGGGAGGGACAGATGGAAGCGCCTGTGGTGGCAGGCTCGAGGGAGGCGCACGCCTTCCAGTAGCCTTTCCAGGTGTGCAGGTGAATGGGCTGCCAGGCAGAACACAGGACGTCCTGCTAGGTTCTCATTTCCCATATTCAGTGCACTATTTAGGACGTGTTTGTGCTAAAAAGGATGAGTTTATCTCAGATTCAAATTTCACTAGCTCTCCTCTGTTCTTCTTGACTCAATCTCACTAATGGTATGACACGTGATACACTAGTAGGTGTGGGAAGAAAAAGTCCTGTAAGAAAAGGAAAAATGTAGCTTCCCATTATTTTTAAAATTTTCTGTTATTTTCCATTTATTGCATTTATTCTTTCCACGATGCGATTGGTGACATGCCTGTGAACATGGGTGTGCCTGCACATGTATTAAATGTCACCACGACTCATACGAGGAGAAATCAGTGCGAATTATAGCAAGAATGCTTCTTTATACAAGCTGTGTCAGGAAGCGAAGCTTGAAGGACCAGAAGGTTTTGACGGGTAAAGACTGTCGTAACTTTTTATAAAATGCGTACAATACTTCCGTGTCCCTCCAAAATAAAATCGATAGTTTCCCCATGATACTGAACTAAATAAACAAGTAATCTATGTGACCCGTATAACACCATAGGAGTCAGGAGGCTGAAGAAATGGAGTAAGATGCAAAATAGGAGATTAGGGAAAACCCAGGTGACCGCCATCCTGGAGGCCAGCAGTCACACCATGACCGGGGACAGGCCGCAGGGTCGTCTTCCCTGTAGGAAGCCCAGGAAAGGACCATTGGGTGGGGGCGCCGAAGCCCCGTCATCAGAATAGACAAGTTTCTGTAGATTTGAGGATGATTCATAAAAATGAACAATTACAGGAAATTTAGAGAGATTAGATCACATGTCAAATGTTAAGAAGAAAAAACATTGTACCCTCATATATTCCATTTTAACGCTGCCATAAATTGACTTTATTTGTTATAGCTGATTTAAAACAACAACAAAAAAACCCTTTTACAGTATTATTTCATGTATCTTTTTTTGTGACATATTGACTTTGTTACATTTGTAATAAAAATTGCTGTTTTCCAGTTTGGGTGATAACCCTAACTCTATAATCGGCTGTGTTATTTGAAAGGAGCATGAAACCAATCATTTTGTAAGGTTTGACCCTTATTTAAAAAGTTAAGATTTGCTTTGTGAATCATTACATGATCTGTCTTAGTGATGTTCCATGTCCATTCAAAAGACTTTCAGGTGTCGTAAACCCTTGCTGATTTTCTGTTTACTCGTTCTATTTATTAGTAAGACTATATATTTTTAAAACTTTTTCATTTTATATTAGTTTCGAGTACACGGTATATTGGTTAGACACTAATATAGTTTATAAAGGGATCCCCTCATCAGTCTGTCGGCCTCTGGCCGTGCACACGGCCGTCACGGTACTGTTGGTCGCATCCCCTCCGGCCGTGCACACGGCCGTCACGGTACTGTCGGTCACATCCCCTCCGCTGCACTCTGTCCCGGGGCTGTTCTCTAACTGCCAATTTGTACTTCATCCCCTCTAAGAACATATTTCTTGGTGTTCCTATTTTAGTAGCTTCTGTGATGATTTTAATAAACTTTTCTTAATTTACTTAGAGCTAATATTTTACCACCCGAAATAAAGTGCAATAGCTTTACAACTACAAAAAAAGCAGTAAAAGGAGTTTTGTAGTTCCAGGTATTTCTTAAAGGGAAATGAAACATGGGGAAAACAGCCTCCTGCCTTCCTGCCTTCCTGCCTTCTTGCCTTCCTGTCTGCCTGCCTTTCTTTTCCTGTTGAACCCTATATGAATTTGCATTTGAATGCTGGATGTTTTAAATACTTATGTTGACAATATCCCTTCTGTAGTAAATATAATAAGTACTATATCTTCATTTAAACATGGGTAGAGGCAGATTACTGGTTGCCGAAATATCTGTTATTGTTGGAAAATTTCCAGCATGAAGGCAATAAAAACTCAGGTAATATCATGTAAGTTATGTGAAATTTATATTTAATAAGCAGAGTAATGGAAATAAATCTATGAGTGATGTGTAAATATTAGTACACACAATTTCTGGAATAATGCTGTTTGGAAACCCACAAAAAACAATGTACAAAATGTGAATGTTGGAAGCAGAGAGTAGGCATGTCTCATAAACTGACTTTAAGATGGACAGAGACTAAAAATAAAACCCCCTGAAAATCTAATGTATTGAATAATAAAGGACTTAGTGAAATACTTGATGAGACATTTATTTTACCTACTGCTAATTGTCAAAATAATAAAGGTCAAAACTTACAAAATGATTGGTTTCATGCTCCTTTCAAATAACACAGCCGGTTATAGAGATAGAGTTATCACCCAAACTGGAAAACAGCAATTTTTATTACAAATGTAACAAAGTCAATATGTCACAAAAAAAGATACATGAAATAATACTGTAAAAGGTTTTTTTTGTTGTTGTTGTTGTTTTAAATCAGCTATAACAAATAAAGTCAATTTATGGCAGCGTTAAAATGGAATATATGAGGGTACAATGTTTTTTCTTCTTAACATTTGACATGTGATCTAATCTCTCTAAATTTCCTGTAATTGTTCATTTTTATGAATCATCCTCAAATCTACAGAAACTTGTCATGAGTCTTTTTTTCCTATTGTGTAAAATATAATGAATGACTTAAGAGGGATAGCCAGATGATTTAACAATATTCCTCTTCCTGTTATCTAATGGCTACTATTGGGAAAAGATGGAAATTTTAGCTTGGCCTAAAATAATAAAAGCCAGGCTTGGCAAAGCAGAGTCTTTGTATCTCCAGAGGGAGAAGAAACTCAAATTGGATGTGAATAACAGGTGCATAGATGTTCAAAATGACACAGTGGAGTGTGAGAGGTAAATGACCCAAGGACACCACCATTGTGATGTTTAAAACCGCCTAAGTATCCGCTTCAGAGAAAAATCGCCAGTCTTTGTGATGGCGAGGACATTTCAGGGTTTATGCCAACCCACCGTATTTCAATGTTGATTTGCCCTTTTTCTAATGCATGAGCTGACGTAAGGTAAATGTTACTTTTTACAGAAGATAAATGACAGAGAAAAACAACTCACATTCGTGAGAAAGACATCTGCTCTTTAATTCTAATTCTTCTTGACATCTAAAATGTTAATTTATTTGATGGGGTCTGGCCTCATAATATATGAATTATAGGAAACAGTTTTATATTCATTTATTCTGGTTTGCTGTGCAAAGTACTTTTGCTCTAATTTAATTTTCAATGTGCTCTATTCCCTCTCAAAAATGCCCTGTTTTGGACAATATATTATACCATTACCCTAATCGTGAACTCATTCTTGTATAATCTTATAGAGATTTTAACCAGGATCCTTTAGCATCACCCTATTTAGACTTCAAGAGTACAAACGATCTACTCTAGTGACATAGTCCTCTGGTGACATAGTCCTTCCTAGTTATGAGGAGATGCCAACAGCTCCTGACGCCAAGAGTCAATTTCATTGACTCGTGGTAATTAAAAGCATGGCTTTTTAAAGGAAAATGTCAGGGCTTAAGACCCTATTTTGTCTTTCATCTTCTATTTAACCTTAGCTAAATTATTAATATTTATGAATCTCATTTCCCTGGTCTGTAAATAGGAGCAATAATACTGACTGCCGTACGGGCTCTCTGTGAAGATTAAATGAGTTAACAACAAACGTAGGTCACTTACAAATGACTGGCGCATAGTAAGCAGAATATTTAAGTGACATTCCTGTAAATTAAATCCTCTCATCCAGCTTCATCTTATTAGACAGATATTCAAAGTCTTTCCTTTTTCTTCACATCATGAAAGTTTTCCACTGAAACCTGTAGATTGCCCTCTACATGTTTCTTCTCTCAGACATTTACTTTCTCTAAAAAAGAAAAAATCTTATTTTTCTCTAACTCAGAGCCAAATCTTCTTTTTACTTGCTTGTTTTTCTATGCATTTTTATTTATATCTAATATATGCATGTGGTTTTCTAGGTTTTCCAGTAATAACTGTATATCTTCTGTGTGTTACTCTCGAAGGCCAAAGTCCTCTGTGTCTTAAAAGAACAATGAAATTTGATAAAGCAGGGAAAATAAACACCTTTGCATTCCTAAGTTTATTGAGCAGTTTTGTATGCATAAAACTGTGCTCATTAAGAAACAGAAATAAGACAAATATGAGGAGCGTACAAGCACAGACTTAAGCTGCATAGAAAAAAAAAGACATTTCTAAGAGTCAGAAGTTTCCAAGATGTTCAGATCTTAGAAGTAACAAATTCCCTAGCGTGAGATATACGGAAACGAATGATGGACAAGTGTGATCTTTGTTGTGTGTGCAGAGGGGGTGTGTGAAGTCCCTCTTCCTGTGGTAGCGGACCGGCTTGCTGGCTCTCTCTCACTTCATCTTGGCCAAGTCTGTGTGTTCTCCTGGCCTCCAGGCTAATACCTGCTTTACACATTCTAATGCTTAGAGAAATTCTCCTTGGGGCTTGAGTTTTTACAAAAACAACCCCTCCCGTTTTTCCCTTCCCTGCAGGCAAAAGAAGCCTGAACTCTACTTTCTTAAAATGGATTTGAGAAAGTGCCAGGGCTCACATCTTCTTGGCTGGCGCCTTCTCGATGGATAATGACTCTGAACTCCGATGTGTTGAGTTCTGGCTTTGCGGTGTTGGGCACGTGGACGTTGAACTGGTAACAGTGAGATTTTAAAATCTCAAACACAGCTAAACGTGTTTGGAAAATTTATGGACTAAGGAAATTCATGGCTAAGCATCTTGCAGAGTGAAAACCATCATTTCAGTTGGAACAGTACCTACGTTTTCGATCAGTTCTTTAAAGTCAGCTTCGGTTGGAGTTTGAACTGTACGTGGCCCTTTTACGCATAACGGTGAGCTGGGGTCCTCTGCCTGCCCCTCGCTCTCCCACGGGGCGGGGAAGTGCAGGCAGGATGGCACTGAAGGGCACACAGTGCTGCTTTGATTTGTATGCAGTCATTTTCTTTCCTATACGCACAACGAGAAAGGAGTTGCTCATTGTGGGTGAGCTAAAGAGTAGACTAAGTGATTATTTTGAAATCGGAGTGGTCCCAGGGCAGAGGTGATTGACTCGCATCCTTCCATGAGTCGTGTGCGGTAACCGCCGGTCTGCACGCTTGCATCCGTGTGGGAGGCTCCTCTGTGACCATTTGGATCAAACGTGCCTGCTCCCGGGATAGCCGTCGTCTGCTGTCCTCTGTGGGAGCAATTGAGCCCGGGTTAAGTGAGCGGGAAGTCCGGCTCTGGGCGGCAAAGGCTCTGGTGACCATGGGCTCTGCCGAGACAGGTGTGTGTCTTCTTGCCAGTTTACCCTCCCCACGCTCCGTGTGTCATCAGGGATGAAAAAGACAATTAAATTTGAAAAACTCAACAGGCAGAAACTCTTTAAAGGAAACTTTTCATCATCAGTCACAATGTTTGAGGGATGCTGAGAGACTTTAATAAAAAGACAGGAAACTACGATAAGCTACGGATTCGCTCCTGGCCGATGGGGGCTGCCTCCTTGGGCCAAGAAAGCAGGAGGAAAGATGTAATTAAAAGATAACCAGGCAGACGTGTTTACCAGACAGACTCAGGTGAGAGAAGGGGCTTTGGGAAAGACACAGGGGGCAGCTGACCTGTGGCGTCAGGTTGAGTGGACACGGGTGCAGGTGAGCGATGGGCCGGCAGGGGGCGACGGGCCAGCCAAAATGCGCAGGTTAAGTTGTGTCGCATTGTCGTGAAAAGCTAAATGTAATCAGTCATCGCTTTTCAAAAACGATTCAGCAGTTATGGTCACAGATTCACGATCCGTGTACGGCCAGCTCAGATCTTTTTTTCTGAGGCTCAGTCCCTCCCCCACACGGAGCCGGAATTAAG
>CM053514.1:1233368-1251565 GCA_028627145.1 Eidolon dupreanum
CATTAATAATCTGACAGCAAAGGTCGGGATCAAATTAATACCGGTAATGGGTCAGTTTCCTGTGGGTGATTAATAAGGGGATTGAAACTCAAATATCCAAAACAGGCCATCTGAAATTACATCAACTTACTCCTTCAGAAAAAATCAGCTCTCGTAGCTTACTGTGTTTATTATAGGGATAAGAAGTCGGTTACTCGGTGAGCCTACGGCCTGCGGTGAGTACTGGGGACAGCACCGCACCCCTGGGGTGCTTCAGGCGGAGCCTGGGTCGTGGGGGGCGTGAGCCGGACTGTGAAAACCTTCCCGGGGCGGGGGGGGGCGTCTCTCCTGTTTTAAAGCTTTTGCTTCGGGCCTCCCTGTGCCAGCTCCGGGGGTGTACGGTGGGGCGGGCGCTGGGGGCTGTGCTCGGTCCTGGTTTGGGGGTGTCTGCTGACACTGTTCAGAAGGACAGGCGACGGGGAAGTCGGGTTGGCTTTTGGTTGGCTTTGTGTCAGCGGGTCACTGATGGCTTGAGGGTGTCCTCGTCACCCCCCGCCCCCGCCTGACGGGGGGCGCCCCACTCTGCACGAATCCCAGCCTCAATCGCGATCCCGGCACCTGGAGCAAGGGCGGTGTCGCAAGGCACTGTTTCTGTCATTTACAACCAGCATCCGGCGTTGCAGCCTCACCCAGCTGTCCCCTGAGTGGGGAAGAAATCCGCCCTGTCCCTGCAGCGACCATGGCAGTCCTAAGCCGGGCGTCGTCTCGTTTATTCCCGGGCGGGGGAATATTCTCGATTCCGCCTCTCTGCTGACAAGCGCAGACATGAGAACCGTGTGTTCTGCTGGCCACTAAAAAAGAAAAAGTCGTGAGCAGAGTTGTCGTCATCGGGCCCCGTGACCTTATTTTTTTTTTATTTCATTAAGATGCATCCACGCTCGTCCGGGAATGTGGGAGGCTTTCACAGAAGACAGATTTAAATGAGATGATGCGCTTTTTAAAGCACGACGTAAACTTTAAAATGCTGCCTAATGCGAAACGCTGTGACCACGAAGTGAGCATCTGAGCACCTGGCTTCACCCGCAGCTGCGGCAAACCTCGGTGAGTCCAAGGGACTGATTGGTTCCGGCTGTTTCGGGGGCTAAGCGAGCTTTGGGGCGTTCGGGCCTGATGGACGGAGAAGCTGCGGACCTCATGCGACTCCTTCTTCCCTTCTGTTCCCTTTCTGGTTTCCCTTTCCGTTAACTTCACTTCTTAGGTGTTAACTCATGCGTTTATTTACTTGTCTGGCAGACATGCCCCGCACGCCTCCTGTGTTCTGGCACGTGGCCCAAGGGACGTGCTCGGATGTGGCCGAGTGGCCTTTGGAAGCATCTAAGCAGGCGTCTGAGGGAGGTTACGTTTCAGGAAGTTGGGTGTCCCCCCCTTCCCGTTATTTAAGATCTCCACGCTCACGAAGAGTCCGTCTGTGTCGTCACCTTGCTGTCCCTACCCTCAGGCCTTTGAATTCAACACCCGGTATCAACATTCCCAGCATCCGTGTTTGCCAATGTCATGGCAGTCACTGACGACATTAATTCTTACTTAAGGTGTCAGGAGGTGAACTCACAGTACGCTTTTTATATGAATTGCTGGGTGATGTGGGAGGTGTCTTTTTTTGAACACTCAAAGAGAGCTGAGCACATTTTTTGTTCACTTTCGATAGATGATTTACGTAAGAAAAAATGATACCCTACTGTCCTGCTTGTTGACAAAATCAAATAAGGAGTGACATCTATTTCACTAAGGAAAAAAAAATGTGGAGAACAGAGATGTCACCCCAAGAAAAATTACGCCAGATAAAATAAAATCAACATTGATGGTGACGAAGAGCGGAGCAGAAAATCAGATCAGGGAAGGAGCTGGGCTGCGAAGCCCGCGCTCCAGGTGTGGCGTGCCGGAGGTGCTGCATCTTGGAAGAGAGAGAAGGATAAGGAAGCGAGAAGGGAATGAATGCTCAAACTCACGACGTGTGTGAAGACGACTGAGAAAGACAATGAAAGACAGAAGTGAGAGGTGGAAGTAAGAAATATAAAACTCCTGTATGTAAAAACAATGGAAAAGATGCTACGTTTGCATAACTGTGCAAGAGTTCATGATATTCTGCGCATTTAGCAAAAGTCAAGTGAATAGCTAGACGACTTGTAAGCAGCATCTTTACTTTCTAGTTTCCTGTTTTTAATAAAATGCCAGACAGATGAGAGAACAGCCGTTCGGCTGCCTGGGCGTTTCGCGGCCTGACTCCGGCTCACACGCGGTCTCGACGTTCAGGTGTTCAGAGAGGAATCGATTTTAGGTTCCCTCTTTGCTTCTCTCACGACACCTTTGAAAACAACCACTCAGAGTTGAGCCTGTGGAAAGTGAAGGGAGGGACCTCCTCCCTGGCCTCCTCCTAGGTGGTGGGTGCGGGGTCCCCTGCCCTCCACGGCCTGCGACCTGGGACGGGGGACCTCGCACTCGCTGCTCATTGAGCTCCCCCTGCCCCACGCGCTCCTGGGATCCGTAAGTAACACATCGTGCAACTTTCCTTCCTCGTGGGAGTGTGTTGAAACTGCACCCCCAGTCAAAAGGACCGTGAGTTTTCACTTCCCCAGACTGGGGGCTCGGACGCTTCAGGGACTGGCTGCCGGCCCCACGGGGGCTCGTGCCTCCTCATTCAGCACGTCGACGTCTGCGTGGCCTTAGCTGAACACACCAGCTATGCACCCCGCATCCCAACACAGAGCCCTACAACCAAAGCAGAGCAGGCAAGGCGCAGGAAGGAAGGATGTGAACGTGAACTAAACTGAGAGATGATGCCGAGTTCATTGTAACGGAGACGCGCTGTGGGCGTGACCTTGCCCGGACGACCTCATCCGTGAATGCGGCCCCGTGTCTTCCGCTCCGGCGTCAGGGTCTTTCCCCGACGGACCCTGGCGGCCGCTGCTCCTGGTCGGGAGCCCTCCGGGCTGAGAGGTGCCGCCGCCGCGGGTCTGCGATCGGCCACGGCGCTGCCGATCGGTCATGAAACGCTGGTGGGCAAGGCGGCGAAGAGGCGCGTGGCTTTCGTTGTTATTGGTGAAAGTCTGGTTCTGTTCGGCTGCCGTCCAATTGGACGTGCAGCTCTGGCCCTTCCGGGTGATGGCGGGTGCGGACAGGAGGCAGATCTAGCTGGAACAGCTTTGCCAGGGGAGTTTCTTTTTAAATTAATAGTAATTTTCCCAAAAGTCTGGCAGAGATTGCTGTGACCAGCGGCGTTAGTGGCTCTAGCGTAACCCCCTCCGTGGGACCTTCAGAAAGGCTGAAGCCATTACTGGTGTCACAGCCTCAGAACTGTCGTGAGCCCCTCGCCCCTGGGGCGCCCACGCCTCGTTCCGGAAGATGCCAAAAACTGTGATGCTATTCGACCTAAGAGTTGGCACGTTAACAAGTCAGCATCAGTAACGGAAATGATCTCTGTAGCGTAAATCCACAGCCTCCGGCTCGTCTGTGGGTAGAGATCTGACTGTCGAATGGGCACCAGAGCGGGCACTCGGCGTCCGTCTGTGGCGCTGGGCACGCGGTAGCCACACTCTCTCCTTTCCGGCACCCAGTCCCGTGTCGAAGTCCGTGCCACCTACAAAGGGACTGAAGTCTATTTCTCCATCACATTACAACAGCGGAATGCTGGCCTCGCCTCTGCTGAGAGAGGCTTTATTTAGGAGCCCAGCCTGGACGAGTCACCCGTCCACGGCATCGGCGAAGTTCGCCCACGGGGCCAAGAATCGGAGAGACAGGCCCACGAGACGGCCCGCGAGGGCTGAGGACAGGCACACACTCCACCAGCCGGAGCCGTCGCCATCTCCCGTGCGTGAAATCCGAGCGTATTCAGCTCGGATTCAAACCTGAACCATAGCATCCAAACTGAGGGCCACCGTGGACGACGTCTACAGGAATAACATGGCTTCCAGCCTCGATGGTCAACTGCTGAGGGGACGCGGCCTCAAGGAGAGAAATTCACGCATCGAGTGAAGTATGGTTGATTCTATTCTATCCTAAAAGAAGGATATGGATTAAAACCAAGGCGTGGGGAAGATGACTTATGACGAGAGAGCCAGACGTTGAGCTGGCTTAGAAAGAGGAAGGAAACTGAGACTCGCCATGCGGTAGGCAGTGTGAGCAAGGGGCAGAGAAGGAGGAAGGGAATTGCGGGGGCGTCACTGTGATAAGGAAAGGGGGCTTCCCGGGAACTGGGGGGAGACTACATTGGGATCTTCTTATCTTTCTTCTATTTCATGATTCTTTGAATTAAGGGCTCAAGTAATTTTAGATATTTGTACTCCTCACGAATCTTGAGTAGACTAGAGTATTATTATGTGCCATCTGGGATGATGGTGTTAAATATATGTTCACATTAATGATTTCCTTGGGGAAATTAAATTTAGTGTAGAAAACTACATATCGGACAACATCAACACGAAGAGGCCGAGGAAAAGGACTGTCAGGGAGACACACGTCACCGGCCGCGTGCATGACAACCGTCTTGCCCTCCGTCCATTCAGGAACTTCGGTAAAATCACGCCCTCCTTCCAAATATACAATTGAAATTGTAGTATCTTAAAGGCATAGAACACCTTGCACACAAAATTCCACAGGTTCAAGCGATTTCATCTTGACGTTAGCTGTTTTCAAGTGAGATTCAATGAAAAGCCTTTCGTTGCTCTGTCTGCGAAAGGTTAAACCCATTTACCAAACTGCAGGTCTGTTTGCGTAGAGCCCAAGAGGGAAAATTCCACCGGCTCCTTAGTGACTGGTAAGCGAAGCTTTCGATGTGATTTTAATCCTCGTCACGTGCCGGGGAAGCTTAGGGAGAGAACCCTCCGCCATGGCCACTTTCTAGACCACTGAAGCGACCCCCTGACATTCACCTCCAGCCCCTTGTCCAGTTTTCTTACTCCTAAATAAAATGACTTTTGAATGCCAAGGCCGACATCTGGACTTTAAACTGCAGAGGAGCCCGCCGGGTGTTTATTCGGCCCTGCAGGTGGGTGTCCTCTCAGACGTCACAGAGTCGTGGCAGAGCAGTGGGTCCCCCAGCGTCCAGGGTGCCTGGCAGCCACTCCCGGCAGCAGCATGAGTGAGGGCCCTGCATTCTCGCTGGCTGCTAACCAGGGACTGCTCTCTGCTCCTGGGCACTGCCCGCTGGTCCCTGCCATGTGGCTCCCTCCTCTCCAGCATGGCCGTTGGCTTCCTTCCAAGACCAGTAGGAGAGCATCTCTCTGACATGCCATAATTTTTTAAAGAGCTCACTCAATTAGCTTCAGCCCAACTCGAATCGACTCCCTTTTGAGCAACTGGTTAGCATCTCATCATAGTGGATTCCCGTCCCATCGTATCCACTCTGCCCACACGGGAGGTGATAACAAATGCTATGCGTACGGAGGATGGAGACCCCGGGAGTTGTCTTAGAATACTGCCTACACAGGCCGATGATTCTAAGATCTCTCTATAACTCTAAATTTCTTAGATGCTGTGAAGAGTTGAACAGGGCAGAAGATCAGATAACCTTACAGCTGAACTGGATGGCTCTGTGCTTTTTTCTGAGATGCCTGGAAGTCTAGTACCAACCTTCGTCCAAGACAAGGATGAGATGGACTAGCCAGCGAATTATAACGTGCTGTTTGCAGTTTGAAACTTGGCTATAGGCACCGGCGGTTAGTGTCTCTACATTTTTCGGAAACGTGTTGGTTGGGGTTTACACCTGTGTACCCCGGGTCAGGCAGCCCGCCTTTGCTGCACCAGCAGTGCGGGGCATAAGACCTCACTGGCAACTTGGTCTGGGGTTTCCTGAAACCAAGTTTTTTCAAGCATGTCCTGTGCTTCATAATCTGAAGTAATACCGTCCTCGATGACAGCCACAGCGAATGAAACGGGCACTGAATCTCGCCCGCAGCAGCACGGATTCACCGTCACGACGCGGCCCACGAGGTCGGTCTGCGGTTCACGCGACAGGTGTAATGCTCCGAGTGAGTTACGAGGTAAGGTCGCCTGGTGACGAATGAAAGGCACGTGTCGGGGTGAGGAGGGTCACACTGCTTTGAAAAGGATGTACAAAAGAAAATGAATTTTCTCAGGAGTGGGGGAATGACCTGCAGAATACCATTAAGATCACGATATTCAATTAAGAACACAGTTATCATGCAATGAACATTCAGTGAAGAGCCTAGAGTGACAGGGAGTAAATGTGTGAGGTTGATTTGGTTTCTTACTCTTCGGCCTTGGTTTAATCATGTGAAAGATCAAGTTTTGTTTCGTTTCATATAAGAAGTCCATTCTACATTATGGGACAACTTCTGAGTACCTAAATATGACATGAAATTAACTTCATTCTTACAAAAACTATTGCGTGGTTAAAGTTCTTATTTAAAAAGATCCATATATTAAGGCAAAATGTTCATTTTGTTACTTTTACTTTTATCTGTTGCTTCTGGGATCTGCTCCCGTGGACTCTATCCTGATTTCTTGATCATTTTTATTTTGGCCTCTTCGCATGAGCAGACCCCCTTCCTCGTAAGCTCATCTCCTCACCTCTGTGGGGCGGACAGGGGCCCCGTAGTTTGGGAGATGCTCCTTGTCCTCGTAGCGACAGAGGTTCTACTTCTCAGCTCTAAGTCCAGGGTTTGTGGTCATAAGTAGCTAACCACGTTTACCATTCAGTCTCTCGTTTTGGCCAGTCAAGTTGTTTAATGCTTATGATATTCTCACTTGATACAAGATGCTCAAACTAGTTTTAAAAAATAACTTTAACACAGAAAGAGGAAAAAGGGATTTTTTTGTGATAAGTTTTAGAAACAAAAAGAAGTAAGAACGATGGCTCTTGGCATGCTTAGTGCCTGCAGCTTTTTCTTCAGTTCTCACAGGTATACTTTAAAATTAACTCAGTTGTAAAATAAATTGATGTCTTGAGAGGTAAATCAAACATAATTTTTTTGGCCAACCTCTGAAAGAGCTTTCTTACATTGTATATACTTGCAATAGTAAACAAAGCCTATGAAATAGAGAGAATGTAACACAGAGAGGAGACACGATGTATAAACAACAGATACTATAAATCAGGCAAAAAGCTCAAGGTCTGTATATAAATGGTTTACTGTAATCCTGCTATAAACCCAACATAAAGGAAACCGTTTAAATTTATAGTACATTTGAGGCAATGTTGTTACAGGGCCATTTAACAGAGTTACAGCTTTAAGATACAGTGTCAGTCTATACCATTCGCTTAAAATTTACTTTCCAAAAATATATAGTCTCCGGAGCATCTGTAGGATGAAGGGGTTACAGGTGGTACTCAGAGGTAGGTTCTAGAGACCTGTAAGAGAAAGCTCTTTGCTACCTGAAGTTGAGATTCAGGACATAGGCTACTTTTACAGATATTTTTACTTCTCAGGTTTGGCTGGACGTACCAGAATTTATTGTACGGAACTGGAGAAAACACGCCCTTGAAGTCGCACCCCATCAAGAAAAACCGGGGAGCAGTGTGCACCGAGCTTAAATAATAAACTGCCCTTTGTCCACTGAAACTGTTTTAAGTCGACTTGATCTGTTTTAGTCAATTCACTGCCTAGAGAAAAGATTTGGAGACGGTATCCTCCTCTTTTTCCTTCACTGACTAAAACTAAAATCGAAATTCGATTGTTTTGATCTAGAGCTCCAAGTCTAGCTGCAACCTCCGCCCTAGCGTTCCTGCATTTGTACTCACTGGTCACCTCCCCCCGCCCACTCCGAAGCACAACCCAGGCCAACCGCTTGGAACGTCGCTGTCCTTTGCTGCCAGATTCCTAGAAATTAGGTAAAATTCCTAGAAATTCTGGCACCCAGCATGGAAAAAATAACCTCTATATTTCACCATTTTTTGGTTATTATTATTAAAATTATTCAGACGGAACAAAAAGCCAAACACATCAAGCATTTCAGAAGCTGTAGGATATATTTTGATAGGCTCTGTGACATAGTTTGCGACTTAAACACATACGGCCCACATAAGAATCTCTCTCTCTCTCTCTCTCTCTCTCTCTCTCTCTCTCTCTCTCTCTCTCTCTCTCCTCTCTCATTTCCTCCTCTCACATACTTTTGTTAGATTTTAAACAGAAATAGATAAATGTTTATTAGTAAGGCAATTAACTATAAATTTCACATATAAATAAAATACTAGGTAGCCATTAAAGATAATTGTGCAGCAATATTTTTTTAAACATTTTTCTGGAATAAATTCACTTAATAAAAGTATTCTTTTCTGGTTACAGTTTTCAAGAAACTTTATATCAGAGGGTTCACATTTCCTCTGTTCTTCTTATAATGTAAAAGCTCTAATTCATAATGGATATTAAAATGTGCATTTTTTGTATGTGCTTAAAATATAAAAAACTATGCAAATAGAAATGGATTAAAATATAAATAATTGTGATTAAGGTGTTAATTTCTCCTGAATTTTTTTCCTGGTTTTGTTATTTTTTTGATCCAGAACCATTTCCCCATTCTTCTGGGTAAACTCCTTTCCTGCAAGGACCTTGGTCTCTGCGACTTAAGCCACACGCATCTGCACTCCCCAGTGTGGGAATTGAAAGAGACCTAAGGAATCCGGCTACACGGATTGCTCGGGTGAAACCACGTGACTCACGCTAGCTGGGTCAGAGCTCCTTCGAGAACTTCCAGAGCGTCAACCTTTCTGTGCCGAGCATGAGTCTGGGATCTCAGCAGTCCCCGTCCTTGCTACGGGAACGGGCCTACTTCTGGGATGACCTCATCAGAGGTTATTCAGTGTCCAGAAATGGAGAAAAGACAAGACGGTCCCAACCATCGTCTTGAGCTACTGTGTGAGCTATGGCGAAAACCAGTTCCAGTGTTCGTCCCAGCGAGGTAAGCAAATGTGTCACCGTCCGTGCAGGCTGATCTGAGTCGAATTTGTGTCATCTGTCTCTGGAAGTCTTTGCCCATCCCTCTTACTTAAGCCTTTCATTACCACATTGTTTTAGATATGGCTCATTAACACTTAGGTCCAATCTGAGATTAAATCGTTGATCCGTCTGCAATAACTATATAGTAATAAATGAGGATAAATTTAATCTTAACTATGTTTTTTAATATTTTGTTCCTTAAGCTTCTAAGTAATTTTTTCCCTCATGTCCAATTTTGTCAGAATTTTTCTTGCATTCATCCTTTATCTCTTTTTTATAAAAACACTGATTTGAAAGATTCATCCATCTTTCTAGCTGCTGAAATATTTCAAGTGTTTTTTTTTTTTTAAAGGACACGTGGGTGTTATAGTTTCTTAGTCCTTGCTTGTCTAAGTTTCTTTGTTTCTTCACATAAATGATGGCTTGTCTGAGGATAGAATTTTTGCCCTGCGATATAAAATTCTATGAAGCCGCAGATATGGGGTTTGTGGCAGTCAGAATCAGTTTCTTTTGTAGAAACTGATTTTTTAAGGCTTTCATATTTTTTTTCTTAATTTTTTGGTAGTCCTACATCTATTAAAAAATTGAACTTGTAATAAAACAAAAGTATCTAAAAAGAAATTTCAGACATATCGGACTTGAACAGTGAATTCTATTAAATCTTTAAATAATCATCTTATTGCATTAGCTCTGCCAGAGAATATGAGATAAGGGATCATCCCTTAGTGCTTTTCTGTTACAGCCCTTCATAAATAACGTTGATATTATAAGCAGAGAAGCACTGTATCTGATCTGAGCCATAATGAAATATATATCACCAGACTAGCCATTCTGCCTTCAGAAATAATGCACCTGTAACGATTGCATGAAACGACTCTTCCCTGACATTGGATAATGTGATCCCTGAGAAACGGGAAACAAGCAAGGTATCAAGGTGACTTTCTTCCTGGAAGTAACTTCCAGACTGAAGCATAGGAAGGAATCTCCTGACAGGGTAAAGGACCCCGCCCGAGGGAGGAGGTAGGGGGTGGGCCTTGGGAGCTGAGACGGGGCTCTGCAGCAGGGTGATGCAGGGCGGGTCTCACCGAGCTACACAGCTTCCCTAAAGTCTCGGCCTTATACTGAGCTGCACATGCAAAGGGATGTTTCGGAACCTGGAGGAGGACAGCCCCTGGGCTCCTGTGAGACACAGAAACACTGACGGGGGAGACCTCAGAGAGGCTGCGGTGGAGACTGGATGTTAGAAAACCCCAGCATCGAATGGTGTTATCCTGAGTCCGGCCCATATAAACTCTGTCCGCCAAAGCCTAGAAAGGAGTCTCAGAAAGGCTGGTAGAAATTACTCCCCCCCTCAAAAAAAAAAAGAAAAGAAAATCAACAGCCTTTGAAGACATTAAAGAAAAATCTAGATTCTTAAAAACTTGGGGTTGATACATTACAAAACCAGGAAATAGAAACATAAACAGGACCAGAAACCATTAAAAGACAAATTAATAGTCATGTATTGTGGAGCATATAATACATGTGAAAGTAATATGTATAATGACAATACCACAAAGATTTACTAGTGGCTAAATGGGCATTTCCTGCTGTAAGGTTAAATGCGAAGTGTTATGATACTAATTCTTGTTTTCTTTCCTTCTTTAATATGTAGAACACTTCTATAACAGGATTTAATGTCCTTATTCACTGGTGTCATTATCTCTGTCATGTCAAAAATCCCTTTCTATTGATTAGATCATTTTACTCTTGGCTCCTACCTATCTGATAATTTGGGAGGGAATCTAGACCTTGTAATAAGTTGAGAAATAGAAATCATTAAAAAAAAATGCAAAATAGAGATGAAAAATAAATAATGTGAAATAAAGTATAAACAGCATGAGATTCCCAGCGACCCATTAGAGAGTGAAGAAGAAGGGCTCAGGAAATCCCAGACAAACCAGAAGACACTGTAACGAAATGAAGCACAGAGAGAAATCCACATGGATGAAATGGCCAGAACACCATCCACCTGTGGAAAAAATATTAAGCAATCTAAAATACGTGAAATCCTTCTGTCTGATGACTTCGGAAAGTGTTGTGATTTTGTAGGTATCCGGCCTGTCGTCATCACCAGCATCGTAATGACTCTTTCTCAGCTTCCTAGGCAGAAATAGAACCAGAGGCTACTTTTTTAGAATCTCAGTCAAGCTCAATCAGGGTAGCTCCACCGTGATTACAGGATGTGTTCAGTAATTAGGGGGATGATGTATTCTATTTGTTTATCTGCATTTCAAAATTTTGAAAAAAAAAAAAAGATATGGTGTCACTTACAGAAGGATGGAAAACATGCTATGAGGCTGAAAGACAGAGAGAAATCTATGGTAAAGGATAATAAGGTGAAAACTATCCTAAGGTCTTAAATAATAGTTATCGATGGAACAGCAAATAAAATACATCCTCGAGAGAAGAACAAACCATTTTCTCAGGAAAGGAACACAGAGATTTGAAGGGAAGTCGCTCCCTGGAGCCCTCCTACGAGAGGCATGCCGTGATATACGGGACAACACCCGGAACAGCATCCTGAACATAAATATTCGTTTTATGTGGATCCATGATTCTTACGTGTTCCTCTATCGAAGGCGAGGGCACAATGCCAAACCAAAATTCAGCAGCAAACACTTCCACAAAAGCAAGTAGCCCCTCCAAAAATGTTCCACGTGGGTATTTTCTTTCTTGATTTTTGAGTAAGATGCAGAATACAGACAGAAATGGGGGGTCGAATGGCCTATACATCACTCAACAACTCTCTATGGATATTAATTTCAAATAGATATTATCTACTGTTAAGGAGGAGTGAATGTTGCATGAACATATCTATCAGTATATGGAGAACTGAAACCAGCGTGTAGAGAATTCCGTCATGGAAATCAGAAGCGATACCCATTTGCATAGACCCGCATGGAATAAAGCACCCTAAAGAGTTCTGAAGCCGGAACACATGGTCACCTTGATTTTTCATTATTAAGAAATGCTGATTACACATAAGTGAACAGTCAAGGTGGCCTTGCTCCTGAAGAGAACGAGGGTAGGTGGCGTCGTGAAAACCATCGTGTCCGTAAAACTTCCATTAAGTCTGCACATTTGTGTTTTAAGTAGTCTTCAAATCTGACACTCTGTATTAGAGTCTCCTTTGCAAGTTCAATAATCTAACTCTTCGTTTCCCATCTATGTCTTCTCTGTGATTGCTTTAATGGAACTGCGAGCTTTGATGACAGGACAAACTATGTCATTTTTAAAGTGCTTGAGCCCATGCTTGGCAGAAAATACTTCTGTGTATCAGGTAGCAAAACGGCTTTCCCAGCTGTACGATGACTAGGAGGGACCTTCAGGTGGAGATAGAATGACCCAGAAATCTCACACCCATTACATTTTTCTGATGATAAAATTATTATCAGCAAAGAAAAAAGGATGAAATGATCAATTTGTACAAGTTGACAGTATTTGCTTCCAGAAATTGTTATTCTTTAATGAGAAGCTTCTAAAGCCCCATGGGTCAACATGGTGACGTTTTAGGGCATGGACGGTGGTCGCCTCAGTGATGACCAAATGTCTCTCTGTGCGAAGAGGAAAAAGCACCATA
Organism: Eidolon dupreanum; assembly: GCA_028627145.1. Taxonomy (NCBI): domain Eukaryota; kingdom Metazoa; phylum Chordata; class Mammalia; order Chiroptera; family Pteropodidae; genus Eidolon; species Eidolon dupreanum. The sequence continues at coordinate 1,245,921 of CM053514.1, forward strand.
AAGGAACATTCGGAAAAGGAGCATCTCCTTCTTACTACTCCTCTTCTGACCCTGGGGTGGATTGTGAGAGAATTAAGCATCCAGCATGGACCAATTAACGAAAACATTATCCTTTAAAGCTGCAAATTCAACTTTAAAGACTATAATCTGTTCAACTTTTACTAAGAGGAAAACCTGTCTTCAATACAATTCAGTCGTGTATTTGATGAAAAGTTCCATCTGGAAGAAATAAGTAGACGTTAGCCTACTTCCGATATTGCCCACACATTTGAAATGACAGCTCCCTGTATAATTTCAGGAAAGGTGAGTGTCCGATGGCAGCAAATCAGCATTTGACATAAAATTGGGTTGATATATAAGTACTGGAGACACACATTTCTATTAAGCAGTACTCTGAGAAAAGGTCTCATCCAGCTGACAGCAGTTTAGAAATTCAGCTCCTGCATTTCTAATACTAACGGCGTCACGCGTTACAGATGGGCTTGGAAAGTTCTCAAACCATTTGGCACGTGACTGCACTCCCTTGCAAAATAGGAAAATCAATCGTACCTGGCTTCGCAGGAGCAGCAGTGGAGAGAGACGACGTCGGTGCAGTCGCCACTGTTAGTGACTGTGCTGATAATATGAACAGGCTGCTGCTGCCTCTCATAGACATGGGTGGCAATGATTCTCATGACTCAGCAAAGATGGGAATTTTTTTCTCAGATGGAGAAAATATGGAGATCCGCCGTTGTTGAGTATTTTAGGACAGACTGCTGAGGAGAGTGCGGGCCGAAACACTGCGACAGGAGGTAAGAAACCCAGATTGGACGACGAGAGGGCCACATGCGATTATGTGTTTTATTGCTTCTTTGTTCCTTTCTATGTGAACTTTCCATCCCGGGTCATCTTCTCTCTGCAAGAGAAACTGTTTAGTGTTTCCTTTAGGTCTGTGGATCACACTTTTTTTTTCAAAAATTTTTTTTCTATCCTGATTTTGGAAATATATTTGTGATGGGCTCGACTTCTAGATGGACAGCTTTTTTCCTAAGTACCATTGTCTTCTGGGTTTGTTTGTTTAAAATTGGGATGTCAGCCTTCTTTGTAGCCTTTCTTAGAGGTAACCTAACTCACTCTCTCTCTCTCTCTCTCTCTCTCTCTCTCTCTCTCTCTCTCTCTCATCTGTATTTTCCACTGGTCCTCGGTGTGGATTTACTTTGTTGGTCTGGCTTAAGGTTGCTGTGCTGGCCTTCTGGAAGCTGTGACTCAATATTTCCCCTTACTTTCCAAAAGTTGTCAACTCTCAATTTTCTAAATGTCGTGTCTGTGTGCACTGCATCCCCCTTGCCTTCTGGGACTCTAAGTGGGTAATTTTGTTCCTTCTCCCTACAGACTCTACATTCCATACCATCCACGATGTTTTTAATACCAATTACTTGTTTTTAGTTTTATATTTTTATTTAGGTCATTTTTAGGATTCTAATTTTTCCCCAAGTGCCTCAGTATTGTCTTTAATTGTCCTTACTGCTGCCGAGCTTACTTCCTCTCAACTTCATTGAGGAATAATTGACAAATACAGCTGTATATATTTAAAGTGTACCATGTGATGATTTGATATTCGTATAGACTGTGGAGTGATTACCGAGTCAAGGTATTTAACTCACCCATCGGCTCACGTGGTTAACTCTGTGTGTGCGGGGGTGGGGGGGGTAAAGAAATGCTTCAGATCTGCTCTCTACAGCTTTCGAGTACGTAATACTGTAGTATTAATGATAGTCGCCATGCTGTACGTTAGATCTTCAGGACTTATTTTTATGTCCGAAAGTTTTTACTGTTTGATCTTAATCCCCCCATTTCCTCATCCTCCCTGCCAGCCCCTAGCAACCACCATTCTGGTCTGTTTCTATGAAGTTAGTTTTTTTTTTATTGTTATTTATTTCACATATAAGTGATACCATACAGTATTTGTTATTCTCTGTCCGGCTTATTTTATTTGGTATAACGCCCTCCAGGTTTGTCCATGTTGTTGCAAATACCAGAATTTTCTTCTTACTTATGGCTGAACAATCTTCCATCATGTGTATATATCACGTCTTCTTGATCCATCCGTCCATTAATGGACACCTAGGTTGTTTCCATACCTTGGCTGTTGTGAATAATGCGACAGGGAACATGGGAGTGTAGATATCCGCACAAGATACTGATTTTATTCCTTTCGGGCGTATACCCGGGAGTGCCGTGTCCATCGTTACCTTAAAATATTGAAGCTGATGATGTGTCAGTATCATCTCTTCAGCACTTTCAGGGATGTGTCTTTTCTTATTCCTTCCCCCACCGATAACCAAACCTCTTTGCTGTACTACCAGAGTTATTGCTGTGATGGATCCTCCTCTATGCTGATCAGTTTATACTCAGTGCAGAGCTTTGCATTTATGAGAACATTTATTTCATTATACTCAGCCTTTGCTACCATCCCCTGCTACAATCTTTTAATATTGAAAACTTCAAAGCTCTTATCAGTTTCAACAGTTATCACAGATCTATCTGTTGAGTACTCAATTTAAGTCTTTGGCCTTCATTTTGAGGGTAAATAATAACTTTTAATTATTTTTTAAGGATTTGGCCAGTCCACTTCATAATCTGACATCTTTAGGAAAATATTATCACTTAGTTTTTCTGAATATCTTATCTAGATTTTCTTCTTCTTCTTCTTCTTCTTCTTCTTCTTCTTCTTCTTCTTCTTCTTCTTCTTCTTCTTCTTCTTCTTCTTCTTCTTCTTCATTCTACTTCATTCTACTTCATTTCTATTCTACTTCTATCAGTTTAGGAGAAAGGATTGAAAGGTCGAGTCTCCCATGAATGTTGATGTTATCATCTTGCCTCTAAGATTTAGCACCATGACTAATATCTGCGTATGATAACTTCAGTATTGGACATTCCTGCCAGTAGCTTTGTTTTCATTTTCCATTGCTTATGCTGGCTTTATGAATGCAATCTTGTCTGGTAATTTTTGATTGTGTACAGGGCATTGTCTTTTCAAAATTGTTTGTAGAAATAATATGAGGTATAAGATGTGTTTAGTTTTTGAAATAGAACATTTCCAATTGCCTCTGCTGATGCCTTAATATTAGCATTTGGAGGTTAACTCGCCAAATTTTATTTGGGGGATTAAAATAATTTAAAACTAATTTATAATCACAGTGATCACATATCTGCTTCAGGTAACATTTTTCCTCCAGTACAAGTCCTTAAAATCACAGCTCAAAGTAAGGGCTGTTCACCAGGATCCCCTCTTTGTAGTCCTGGACTCCGGTTCCCAGTCTCTGAGCCCTGCGAGGCTGTCTACACCGCCCGCAGCTTCTCAGCTCCCCGTCAGCCCCTGATATCAAGCTAAGAGTAAAGTTGCTGTATTTAGTTAAGGAACGGACTTTCCAAAGTCACTTCTTAGCTTCACTTAGTGACTCTTCCCCATCCAAGTGATCTCTACAATATTATTTATTTATCAATTACATATTTACTTTTAAAATATTTTGACCAGTTTTTTTTTTCTAGTTTCCTCAATGGAAGGGTTGCTTTGGTTTGTTTATCTGATATTATCAGCAAGGCAAGTAACCCCAAAAATGCCTCTGACTACATTTACGACTTTGAAAATGCCACTCACCTTTAAGAATGAAAGAGACTAGGTGATATTTGTTTACCACTGAAGTTGTATTTTTTTTTAAATCTGGACTAAAACACAAACATGGGTTTTAATAAGCAAACGTGAGCTTCCCACAGAAACATATCTCACGAAGTTTAGTCTTCTCTGAGCGTCAGCTTTGATGACCACCCTTCGCTGACACAGTATTCTTTTCTGAGGCAGGTGCAGGAAGTGGGATAATGTACTTCCAATATCTTAGAGATATAAAGACTAACATTTTTAAGAAATAGTGTGATAATAAATTATGAGGGAAATGTACCTATCACAAGATAGGTACATTTGTCCCTAACAAAATAAATGCTTTCATTAATTATCTCTGGATGAGAGGGTTATTATAGTTTAGGCTTTCTGCTCTCTGAATTATTTTACACAGCACAAATTTTATTTTACAATAAAAACTGGCTTCTTATAAATTATCTTAGAATTTTAAAAATATCACTTGTCAGAAAACAGCAAAGATAAGATCTTTTCCTTTTCCTAATGTGCAGTTTGAAATTTCTCTGCTTGTACATTTCTTTAGACTTTTCCAATTTTAATAAAGGAGAAAAGGTAATTAAAGCAAACTGTATTTTTTAATCTCAGGAAGCACTTTCAACAGACCAGTCGCCCTGGGTTCAACAGCATTTGTGCACTGAGCTGTTACATACATACTACACAGTGACTTGGCTTGGTGACCCTTCACTTTAAAGATCTGCAGCTTTATGCTGCTTGTGTCAAAGTACTTAGGAGATGTTCGCATTTGTTATGGCTATTCATTGATTGATCATCTGGCATGATTAACTCGAGATTGACCTAACTACCCATTAGCACTTAAGAAACTCTGTTAAGAAATAATTGATGAAATTAAATGTTTTCAGAATCTTAGGGCTCAAGATTCATTTGTTTCATGATTTAATAATTTTGGGTAATATTAAAAGAATGGTACAACAACACCGTTGCACCCTTTGGTGGTGTCATTGTCAACGTTACTGAGTTTTTGGTTATTTATTTCTTTTTCTACCAGTAGGTTGAATTTGCTCATTTATTGTGTGCTCTGGGAACTTTGAGTTTATGTAGATATTCTAGATAACAGAATCTTTTTTTTTAATAAACAACTTACTATTTTTTCTGTTAATTTATAGAAATGAAGGTTATTAAACATATTTTCAGGTAAGAACATTCACCACCAATTGACTGGCACCATAAGAGAGTCCAAGAAAGATTATTTAGGTTGAAATAAAATTATATAAAACAGCAATTTATATCCTCAGAAAGGAAGGGAGAACATCAGAAATAGTAAATATCTGGCTAAATGTAAAAGACTATTTTCCTCTTAATCTTTTGAATACATATTACTGATAGATGTGGTGACTATTGCATAAACAATGGGAATAATAGTAAATAGACTTATACAAATATAAAGTTTTTACATTTTATGGAAAATGGTACAATATTAATTCTAAGTGAACCAGAAAGTAGAGAATGTATATGCTAATCTCTGAAGGGACCAGCATAAATTATTATAATGGGGTGATAGCTAAAAGCCAAGAGATTAATGAAATGGAATTTTAAAGAATCTACAAATGGTGAATACAAAGGCCCTATGACTTAGATTTTCACTCTTGCGTAGATGTTTTAAATGGCCCATTCGTGTGCTCCAGACGCATGTACAGAATGCCACGATAGTTAAAAGGAAGAGAAAAAACACAAATGTCCATCAGAGGTAGAGCGTGGTGCGTGCATACAATTGAATACCATACGGAAGCGTCGATGAAGAGTTGACAGCTGCACACACAGACACGATGATTCTTAGAGTCATGATTCTGCATGAAAAAAAGAAAACAAGGAACAAAAGAATATATAGAATACGACTCAAGTTATTGTAGAACACAAGGCCAGAAAAAATCAAATATGCTGTTAAGGGAGGTGCACGTAGTTGGTGAAAATCCTTTTACAAAGAAAACCAAGTTCAGGAAGGTGGTTTACC
>CM053514.1:1252065-1284974 GCA_028627145.1 Eidolon dupreanum
GAAGTTCCCTGTGAAAATGTGAAATCTACCCATAGAAGATTTTACGGGGGTCTGAGATGAGGTTTACGCAGCACACTGCATGGGATTTTTTTTTTAAGGGAAAACGGAGAACACAGAAGAAGAATCCGTGTTGGACGTTTCCTGTGTTCTCACTGCCCGTGTAATGTTGTCTCACATCCCTGCATCAGCCCGTTTGCCTCCTGCCTCCTGTCTTTATAACTCCATTTCTTTATTCTTGATTTTTCAGCACTATTTAGTCCTCCTGTGCATTCACCGGCTAGTTTTAAGCAAAGAAAAAGTCGTTATGAGAAGGTAGTAGGCATTTGATGGTTTCATTGCAGGCAATAAAGACATTTAGTCTGATTATATTCAGGAAGAATTTTACATAATGACACCTGCTCTCAAATAATCTCCTAGCGACAGCATTGCAAAGCTGACATATTTGAAAACGAAGCCTGCAGACTAAACCTATTCTTTGTGAATTAAGTATCTGCTGAATTTTCCATTGCGAGGCGTCGAAGGGCAGGGGGGTATGTCTGGCACCCAGCTGCCCCACGTGGTGTCCCTTTGTGACCTCGTGCAGTTTCACATAAATGCACAGGTGTACTGATAGAGGGTCCAGACCTTTCCTGACGCAAATGCTAGAAACTTCGTTATTGATCCACAGGTCTTTGAAGCTCTATTCATTTTTTAAAAATATTTTTCCTCTGTTGTTCACGTGGACGATTTCTATCAATTTGTCTTCAGTTTCACCGACACTTTCGTCTGTTGCCACTGTTCTGTTTTCCGCCCACTCAGTCTCACTCAGCAATTTCTCCTTGTTCTTCTCCACATCCTTCTCTTTCTCCTTCTCATTATGTTTTACAGATCTAATTTTTTCATTTGTTTTAACTTCATGTCTTTTATTTTATTTTATTTTTTCCTATTTGTTTCAAAAATATTTCCAATTATTGTTACTTGTTTGAGCATTTTTGTAATAGCTGTTTTTAGTCTGTACAAGGTAATTCTGATATCCATTGTCTTGTCTTGGGCATTCTTAAATATCTTTTCACATATATGTTGAGATAAGCCTTTTACTTCATGTGCTGAATAATTTTGGATTGTATCCTGGATATTTTAATACGATGTTATAAATTTTGTTTAAATCCTATGAAGACTATTTTTTTCCAGTGGGTAGTCAACTTAGTGAAGTTCAGGTAGCTAGTTTCAACCTATGTTCTATAGTCTGTGGTTCTAATGTCATTTCAGTCTTCAAACTCTCTGCAGCTACTACAGTCTGGCCCGTGGGCATGACATTCGCCATCCAGTCTTGGGTGCTGTCTTTAGTTTCAGGTCTCAAATCCTTTGGGATGCCAAATAGGATCAGACCTATGCATGGGTAGCTTGCAGGTCACCCAGGAGTTCACAAGCAAATTTCCATGGTTGTTTTTCTGGGTGCGCCCTTCTTTGTCACCCTCCCCACACACAGTACTTCTAGTTCCTGATGATTCTCTGTTTGATTCTCTGCCTGAAAGTCTGTCGTTTTAATTGCCCTCTGCTGTCCAATGCTGCCACTGTGTCTGCAACCAGAAATAAGGGACCGAAGGACAGAGAGAGAGAGAGAGAAAAAAATAATGAGGTTTTTGTCACCATCACGGGACCATAGATTTTTCTGATCTTAGAGGAAAGCCCAATTCTATCAGAACTTGAGCTCTGTGGGTTCCCATCACAGCTGCTGACACAGGCATGTTTGGGAAGAGTGACCCAAGACAAAAAATGGTAAAGTCTTTGTCTTTGAGACTGTAGCTTTAATTCTGCTCTTTTCCCTTAATAAACCTACTATTTGCTTTTGAATTCTGTAACACCTGGCCCTTGCCTTCTGTTCAGGCTTTATAGCTACTTTTGTTGAGAGACATATTTTATTTATTCCATTGTACCTTGAATTGAAACTCTAACATTTTATCATAATATATTAACAACCATTAAAGAATGATTATAGTGTTATTGCCATTGTTTCAAAACTGTTATAAAATTTTATACATCTTGATGTTGTAAAAAAATAGATGTATAATGTTTGTTCAAAGTTAAGTCTCCGTGAACAATGTTCAAAACCTAATGACAAAATCAGACCGATGGAGGCCTCCTACTCCCACGGGGGAGGGGTACACCCCCTTGGGTAACTTTCGATCAGGAGAAAAAAGGATATTCTTTTAGATTTACATATTTCCGCCATCGTATTATTAGTTTAATCATACTTAATTTCTCTCCTTCAAAATCATTTCTTTTGTCTTTTTCTATTGCTGGACTTATTAACTAAAAATACAAGCTTGTGTATTCAAGAGTTAATGTACCCAGAAGAGCGGTATTGCTGAGTAAGAACTTTGCGTAGGGAGCAATTTATTCATTAGTAACTCTTATTGAATTAACCTGAGCAATCGTATTCAATTCCACATGTGACAGGCAGAATCAAACAATGATTCAGACCTCATTAAGCCACCTGTAGTTTTCCACCTACTAGTTCCGTCTCTACCCTGCGGAGCTTTCCTTGAATGTCATGTGTCTTGCTTGGAAAGCAGACTTTTCAACCTCCTTCTTAGAAAGTTGCAAGTCTTTCTCAGCCACTTGAAATTTTGGTACATTTCATTCTCTCCCACCACTGTTATCATTCACTGACTACATTTTCCTTTGTCCAACAGAGCTGCTCCAGCCCTTGTGTCACCTTTGTGTGAATTAGGGACAGACACCTGTACTCTGATGTGCGCAGCCCTCTGCCGAGACACAGCAGACAAAGCAAAACTTAAATTAGATTTCAACAACTACCCCACCGCCCTCCCCATACACCCTGACTCTGATTTTCAGCAAAATCTGCATGACCACATGTGTCACCTTGTCTTCCATATTGAATATTGGCATTTTGCAAAGTTTCTTTCTTCAACATCTTACATTTTATTATCAACACCGTTTCTAGGCAATTGTTAGTACTTCCGGGTCTTTAGTCTCCATCTACATGCCGAGTGTCTTAAATGTATCGTTTTACCCCTAACTTTCTTCACTAACCCAGAGTCTTACTTCCCCCGGACGAACTTTCCTGCTAATCCTAAATTTACCTCCAAATAAACATGCTCCAAAAAGAAATGAACAATTTATTGTTACTTTTGATTGAAAACAAAAACAACAAATATTCTGTCTTTCATTTTCTAGCTCTTACGCCACCAGCCACCAGCACTTGGAACAATTTGATCCCCTCCCTCAGTTTTTAAACCACTTCACTGAAATATAATTGACATAAAAAATCTGCACATATTTAATGTATACAGCTTGGTGAGTTTGGAAATACGTACATACCTGCAACATCACCACAATCTATGCCATAAACAGATCCATCACTTCCAAGCGTTTCCTCCCGACCTCCTTATTTATTATTTTTTTGTTGTTGTAAGAACATTTAACATAAGATCCACATTCTTAGCAAAACTGTAGTACACGATACAATATTGGTAACCACAAGTACCATGCTGTGCACTAGGTCTCTAGGACTTATCGGTCAAAGGGCGCAGTTTCAGTTACACAAGATAAATGTTTTCTCTTTTTAATTGGAATGATGTACCTGGAAAAGACAAAAAAAAAATCATCAAGATAAATAATCAGTTCTTCAGAAAAATCTTGCCCATCAAATTCATACCTTACTTCTTTTAAATGCCATTTATGATGACCAGTTCAATTCTAAGAAAGTAGAATCATAATTTAAAAGTTTGCAAAGTATGTTTTAACTTTTCTTCGCATTAATGTAATATCTTGGTGACTTTAAAATGGCTGTGCCACATTTTTCTTACTATTTTTTTATTTATTTAGAGGGCATATGCTTTGCTTAAAAACCTCTTATTGCCCATTTCTGCGTGGCATAAATATAAAGCATTTTAAAACTCAGTAAGAGATGCCAGTATTTTAGTGCTTAAAGTCACAAGCATGCTAGGATAAAATAAAGCCATTTCATGCAGAAACAGAATCTCAGAGAATTTGACTCAAATGTCACATATTACTGTAAGCCAGGTCTTGGAGATCTTGCCGTGTGGGACTCTTGGAGTGGTCTCATTTGGCTTTCATTTTTTCTTTTTTCTTTATAAAAGAAATAGTCATACAAGCTTATTTCTGCTTGAATCTAGGATGTAATAGGTACCGTTTGTGCATTACTTCCCTGTTAGATAAGTACCTTCGTGCAACTCAGTTTGAGATGCTCAAAATGTTTGTGGGTTTGAAACAATGAGCATTATACCCCCCTTTTTTTTTATCAGTAAATAAACTGATGCTCGGAGGTGGCTAAAAGCATATCTCATTGTAATTAGTGGAAAGAGGACAGGGCCACGTCATCTTTCCCCAAGCATGGTGATCTTCCCACTTTATCAATTTCTGTATATAATTATAGTGTTTCTTATAACAGGATTGGAATTAAAATTAAATCGTTGGACATCTGGTCAATAATGATGCTTCACTTTTGTTAATGTTGTAAATAACCTGCTATTTTAAAAAATGAAATAAAAATATAAATGGTAATGGCAATTTAAAAAATGTGTTTTATGCAAAATTAGTTTTGGTAGACCAAAAAGATGTCAGATAAAACACCTAAAAGCTACCTTCAGGGAAGGTATTTGTGGAGAAGTGATAGACAATAGGTCTTTAAAATGCAAACGAGATACAAGTAAAAGACACTATATTTAACATATGAAACCAATTCTGAAGTTTCCATAGCAACTACTAAAATGTTAGCATAAATTATGTGATTAAAGTTATCAAAGATATCTTTCTTTCAGCCTAGGCAATTTCAAACCATTCGATAAAACCATTTTTTTTAAAGAATGTCTTACCAAGTACACCTCCGGAAGATAATTAGAATGACTTTTATCTGTGATGGATAAATCTGATTAATAATTTTGGAAATGAAACATATCGCTTTCATATAAGAGGAATCTAGGGCTAATCTCTACATTTAAGATGTGCTCGTATTAATTTTGACAGCTGCAGCCCGCCTGAAAAAAAGTCTGGGGAAAAGCCTTTTTTTATATCCTGCCATTTCTGTGATGAAAAATAGGGTTCCATTAATTTTATTCTTTATATTACTTCGTGTGAGATGATTGTATGTGTGTGCGTGTGTGTGTCTGTGTCAAATACATTTTTTTGAACAATTACACATTAATGTTTTGGTGCCAGTGTCAAAATAAATTATATTCTTAATGAATATAATTTATATTCATTCTCATGAATTTCTGGACCATTGTTTTGTGTGCACAGCACCTTTAGATAAATCTATTACATGTTGACTCTGTGATCATAAACGTTTAATACACAGTTCCATGCAATTCTCTTCAGCCACACGTGAAGTCACCATGAACACTCCAGGTATCCTTTTTGTATTTCTATAACTTTTTGGTAAATTGTATTGAACTCTGTGAGATGAAGATGGATTGGAGAAGCTGACTTGGGCAGTCTATAAAATCTGTCAATGTAAATTAAATTAGATGTCAAAGGATATTAAATTTGGGTCTAAAAATCCCTGTATAAAAATGAGCAAGACAAATTGGGAAAAGGAGGCTTTCTTTTGTGGAATTTTTTCTGTGGAATATGCATATTCCATATATATCAATAGTACGATCGAAAGCCAAAAACAAATCAACGAACAGCCACAGAGAACAATTTGACACAAAGACGAAATAAAATATTGATATGGTGACTTGTAATAAAGAATGAAAAGAAGCCTGAATATGTCTAGCCGATAAAGAATTTCCTTTCTTCTCTGATTTTTCACAGCATACTTGTGAAGGAAGATTAATAACCTAGAGCATGACTAATTAGCTATTTATTTTTGTTTACCTGTTTTATTTTTTACAACCATACTAAATTAACATGTTAACATTTACATATTTTTCAATAAATTAGCTTAATTAACCTTTTGAATTTTAGGCAAGAGAGCTTATTTTTAATCTCCAGGAATAAGTATCTATTCTAAATTCTATTCTTCAATTTTTTTTCTTTCCAAGAACCTCTTTTCATATTGTTTGTATCCATTACTTGTTTTCTCGCTATGATCTCTAGTTCTCAAGATTGAGTACTGTTCTCCTTGCTCAATCTCTGACATCTTTCTGACTGTTTGAATAGCTTTGCCCCTGATTTCTTTCTCATTTTTTTGAAGAGTGTCTGGAGTTTGTCTTCCACATTTTGGAAGTGCTAATTTCGCTTTTATTTTCTATCTATTGATTTTTACACTTCCTTTCATTTTTCAACCTTGCATTCATTCCATTTGTTATTTTTATTTATATTTGTTTTGCCATGAACCCTCCCATCTCTGCTTATAGCTCCCTAACACTCCTCTACAAATGACTCAGCATTTTTTGATATTAAATCCCTTACATCGGGATGTTGGAAGCAGACAGCAGGAAGGAGTTGCTCTCTGTCCTCACCTATATTAAGGCTTCTTGTGTCCCGAGTGTTGGGACTTTGCAGATGGTGGCTTATAGTCCTTTCAGGCTGTCCTAAATCTCTTCTTACTGATGTTGGTACTTCTTTGATAATTTCTATTATGACAGTGTCACATATTGTCCTTTATTCTTTCATTTATAATACTATTGCCAATTGTTGTCTCTTAATGAGAGTTAGATAATGTTTTCTTTTATTTGTGCATCTCTGGCCATTAACCTAAACTTAACAGTTTCTGAAGCTCTCCCCCACCCTCCTCCTCCTCTGATATGCACTGGTCAAAACTAAATACCATAAAAATAAAAATGAGTACTTTCGATTGCGTCTTCACCAATTGCCAGGAACTGTTCTTAGAGCTTTATATAAAATAATTCTTAATGGCCCTATAAAATAGGTACGATCATTACTCAAATTTAAGATACAAGAAGACCGAGGCAGAGAGAGGCTGGCTAACTTGCTTGAGGCACGCAGGTGGCAGTTGGCAGGACCAGGGTACCAGTGCGGGGAGTGTGGCTGCCATTCAGGCATTACACATTCTGCCAGCACTCTTGTTTATTTCAGATATTTGTGCATCATGAACTTCCTTCGTCTTAAATTTGAATGTGTCCTGGTGTTCTGGCAGCTACTCTGTGGTCACTTTTGTTTGAACCCCATGTATAGTGATAATTTTGCTTCTGACTATTTTAAGTTTCACTGTTCACAGTTCATAGATAAGCTGTATATTTCCACACAATTAGGGCTGCAGTGAAATTTGTTTCTCTATCACTAGCCTTTGGGTAATTGATCTTTATCTCACCCCCAAAGTTTTAGAGGTCCCGGTAAGTCCCAGAAGGTGTTATGCCTGAGCATGAGGACACAATCCCATTTAATATAATTTAAGTGGATAATGTTGTCAGTCTAAAACTGTCCAGAAAATATGGATATGATGATGGCACCCACTGCACCCACCCTGTGAAACCCCTGGTCTACCACTTACCCACACATATTCTTGAGTTAGTGTTTGTAGTTTGTGACTTTCTAGCAATTTGTTTATATTATCTAAGCTAACATAATAGTTACAATTGTTCATAGTATTTATTTTGCCTTGTACACACATATTTATGGTAGCTTTATTTATAATACCCCCAACCTGGAAACAATCCAAATGCACATCTACAAGCAAGTAGATAAACAAACTGTGGTATATCCACACATTGGAATACTACTCAGCAATAAAAAGAAGCAGACTACTGATACGTGCAATAATGTGGATAAATTTCAAAAACATTATTGCCGAGCTAAAGAATCCAGAGCCCAAAACATATGTATATTTATATATGGATCTTTTTATACAAAGTTCTAGAACACATAAAACTACTAGAAAGTGACAGAAAGCAGATCAGTGGTTGCCTAGCACTGGGAGAGAGTGGGCTGACTACAGGGGAGAATGAGGGAAACTTTTTGGTGATGAAAATGTTGTGTATCTTAATTTTGGTGATGTATACACAGGTGTCGAAATTCATCTAACTGTATACTTACATGATGCCTTTTAAAAATATTTCTTATTTTTCAATTATAATTGGCATACAATATTATATTAGTTTTGGGTGTGCAGCATAGTGATTAGACATTTATATAACTTATGAAATGATCACCCTGATAAGTCTAGTAGCCCTCTGACACCATATGTAGTTATTACAATATTAGTGACTATATTCCTTATAATTTACATCCCCATGACTATTTTGTAACTACAGATTTGTACTTAATCCTGTCCTCTTTTTCACCCATCCCTCCAACCCCCTCCATTTGGCAAACCTCAGAATGTTCTCTGTACTTATGAGTTTGTTCCTGTTTTATTTATTTTTGTTTTTAGATTCCACATGTAAGTGACATCATATGGCATTTGTCTTTCTTGGTTTGACTTACTCCATTCATCACAACACCCTCTAGATCTATCCATGTTTTTGCAGATGGCAAGATTTCATTCTATCTCTCCATCCATCATCTATCTATCATCTATCTATTATCTATTTATCTATCTATCTATCTATCTATCTATCTATCTATCTATCATCTATATCTATCTATCAATCATCTACTTATCATCTGTCTTCCATCTATCCATCCATCCATTTATGAGACTGAGTAATATTCCATTGATGGACACAGAGTTGCCTCCATATCTTAACTATTGTATATAATGCTGCAATGAACATATGGATACACATGTCCCTTCAAAGTAGTGCTTTGAGTTTCCTCAGATAAATACTCAGAAGTGGGATAACTGGGTCTTTCTTTGTCTCTTGTTATAGCCTTGTTTTAAAGTCTGTTTTTTTCTGGTATAAGTATTGCTACCCAAGATATTTGTTTTCATTTCCATTTTCATGATATATTTTTTTCTATCCCTTTACTTTTAGTCTGTATGTGTCTTTTGATCTGAAGTGAGTCTCTTATAGGCAGCTTAGATAAGGGTCTTGTTTGCTTATTCATTCAACTGCTCTATCTTTTGATTGGAATATTTAATTCTTTTTTATTTGAAATACTTGTTGATAGATATGTAGTTATTGCCATTTTATTATTCATATTTTTGATACATATTTTTTCTTCTTAAAGAAGTCCCTCCAACATTTTCTGTAGTACTGGCTTGGTGGTGATGAATTCCTTTAGCTTTTCCTTGTCTGGGAAGCTCCTTTTCTGTCCTTTGATTCTAAATGATAGCTTTGCTGTGTAGAGTAATCTTGGTTGTAGGTCCTTGCTTTTCATCACTTTAAATACTTTGTACCAATTTCTTCTGGCCTGTGAAGTTTCTGCTGAGAAATCAGCTGAGAGTCTTATAGAAGCTCCCTCTTAGGTAGCCAATTGCCTTTCTCATGCTGCTTTTAAAATTCTCTCTTTGTCTTTAACTTTTGTCATCCTTAATATTTCTTTGTAATCATTTTTATTTCTGTAAGATCAGCAATTATGTCCTCAGTTTTTTTTCAAATGTGGCTAATTTGATTTTCCTCTATTTTTTTTTTCAAATTTCCCTTAGTTTTAGTAAACCAAAGAGCTGTCAGTTCAATGATCTTTTCAAAGAACCAACTTTTCTTACATTGGATTTCTCTATTGTTTTTCTGTTCTCTATTTCATTAAGTCCCACTCTATTCTTTGCTATTTTCTCCTTCAGCTTGCTTTAGATTTAGTATGTTCTTGTTTTTCCAGTGTTTTAAAGTAGAGAGCTAGGTTTCTGATTTAAAATCTTGCTTCTTTTTGAACATGGGATTTTGCAGCTATACATTTTCCTTGTAAGTTATAATGTATTCGATCTTCATTTTAATCCATCTCAAAGTTTCTAATTTTTCCTGTGATTTCTTCTTTACTCCATTGGTTATTTAGAAGTTAATTTCTCTTTAATTTCTACATTTTTTGTGATTTTCCTGTTTTCCTGTTATTGATTGTTAATTTTATTACATTATGGCCAGATAACATACTTCGTATTATTACAATTCTTTTAAATTTACTTATCTATGTTTTATGGTCTAACACATGATCTATTCTAAAAAATCCCATAAGCAATTTTGAAGATTATATATTCTGTAGTTGTTGGTGGAGTGTGCTATGGGTGTATTAGGTCTCCTTGGTTTATAATGTTGCCTTGTTGAAATCCCGTCTAGTTGTCTATTCATTATTAAAACTGAAAATGAGTTATTGACTCTCCAACTATTATTACTGAATTGTCTTTTTTTCTCTTCATTTTCTCGTAATGTCTATTTTCTTCCAATATTTATATAGCTATTTCAGCTGTTTTATGGCCAATGTTTGCATGATATTTTTCCATCTTTTCACTTTCAATTTTTTATCTTTGAATGAGTCTCCTGTAGATAGCATATATTTAAATCTTATTTGTTTGTTTTTGTATATAATCGGACATATTCTGTATTTTTATTGAGTTGTTTAATTCATTTACATTTATTTTTTGATTAATTGTAGAGTTGGACTTATGTTTACCATTTTCCTTTTGGTTTTCTATATGTCTCATGCCTTTTTTGTTCCACTGCTTTTTATTTAATGTTTGATTTTGCATTATATGTTTTCTAATATAATATATAAATTTATTTAATGATTTTTTACTATGTACAGTTATTTCTTTAGTGGTTCCATTAGGATATACTACTTACATATTAACTTATCAGAATATGCTTCAGATTTATGTTATCTTAATTCTAGGGAAATATAGACATGTCATATCTGTATAGTTCTATCTCTTCTCTTTTTATGACATTATTATGATACTTATTACAACCATATATGTTACAAACCCAAACATACCTTATTAAAAATACTTTATATAATTGTATGTTTTTTAAAGAAGCTGAGGAAAGGAGAGCTTTTGTTATATTAACATTTTCATTTAACATTTCTGGTTCTCTTCATTTGTTTCTGTGGATCTGAGTTACCATCTGGAGTCATTTACTTAGCCCAAACAAGCTTTGCTCCCAGCCAGCTTCTTTATATGGATATTGGGAAATATTCTGCATTCTAAATATTATAGGTGGAGAAATAAAATTTCATGCATCTTGTTTTATGTAATTGCTTTTAAAATCAGTTAAGAGAAAAAAGGAGAACCATGCATTTACAATGCCTTTTATAATTACATCATTAACTTTACCACTTCTTGTTTTTTCACGTGGATTCAAATTGCCATCTGGGGTCACCTGCTTTGGTCCTGAAGACTCCTACTTAATATACTTTGTAAGATGTGTCTGCTCACAAGGATTTTCTCCATGTTTGCTTATCAGGAGACATCTTCACTTTGACTTTGTGTGTGAAAGATAGCTTTGCTGGGTCTCGGATTCAGGGTTGGCGTTTTTTGTTTTTTAACTACTTTGAATTTTATTTCACTGCCTTGATCTTTGTTGCTTCTGATAAGGAGTAAAGTTTTCAATCTTATTGGGGCTCTTTTGTAAGTGGTGAGTTATTTTTCTTTTATATCTTTGAATATCTTCTCTTTGTTATTGGCTTTAGTATTTTTACATGATGTATTTATAGTGAATCTCTGAATTTATCTCAGTGGATGACTGTTAAACTTCTTGTGTATGTAGGTTTATGTTTTTCATCAAATTTCAGTAGTTTTTAGTTATTATTTCTTTCAATGTTTGTCTGCTCCTTTCTCTCTCGCCTCTCTTCTGCCTCTCTCATTATGCATATGGTGGTCCCCTTATTGACAACCTACTTTTCTTAGAGGTTTTATTAAATTTTTTACTCTTTTTGGTCTTCATCCTTCATATTGCATAATCTCTATCAATCTGTCTTTAAGTTCACTATTTTTTCTTTTGCTAGTTCAAATATACCTTCGAGTATTGAGTGAGTTTTTGATTTAGTTATTCGAATTTCTATGATAGTGTTAAACTTTCTAAGAAGTATATATGTATATTTTTTTAAAAAAATTTCAAGCTTCCTGGAGGCTATTGACTTCAGCAATTTGAATTTTATCTATGTCCTATTACGTTCTTCAATGTAATGATTATCTGGAGGAAATTTTCTCTTCCTCTAGTGTCGGACTTTTGGAATGCCAAATAAAAATAATCGACAAAATTATTTAAGACATTGAACCAATGTTTATTTTTTAAATTGAATTTAAAGAGATAATTGAAAGCAAAGAAAAAAGATACATATTTACATCTATCTCTGTCTCTCTGTTGGGCTATCTATCTATCTATCTATCTATCATCGCTCTATCTACCTATCTATCATCTATCTTCATCGAGTAGTTTATAATATTTACATAGGCTGGAATATTTTAGAACATATACAAATAATATCTTCACATAAATCTGACAACATGAAAATTCTTATATTATCATTTTTAAGCAAAACAAAACAAAATAAAAACAAACCAGATACAACTTCATGCATAGAAGGATAAAATGATGTAACCTTCCCTACGGGCCACCACTACCAAGAAAAAGAAAAAGAAGAAAGAAAGAAAAACTACAAAAAATAAAATTTTGGAAGACACTATCTCAAAATATTTAAAAGGATTTTATTTTAGTGGTATGAATATGAATACCCTTTCTTTCTATTTTTAGAGTACTGAATGTTTTACAGTAAACTTGAATTAATTGTATGTGAAAGACACAATGAGGCAAATACAGAAGGGACACAGCAGTGTGGCCGCTGTTATATATAAACTGCCACACAACTGCTTCCCCCGCCAGCTCCCCTTGACTCTGCTTTTCCTGCGGTGATCAGAATGTCACGTTCTTAGACACTTTCACTTGCACAGGGCAAAATAAAGTGTCTGCACTTCATGTCACAATGAAGTATTTTGATAATCCATGTCTGGATGATTGAAGTACTCCATTAGAGCCACCTGGCCCAACTTCGAAGCTTCTCCAAATTATTTTACATTTATAATTTCTTTGAGTAGCTAATTTGGATTTCAAAACAAATTTATGATAAGTAATAGTTTACTGTTACTGCTTTGATGAACACGTTTTCTATCGCTTAGCTACAAATAATATTAATAAATTACTCATATACTCAACAATAATGGCTTAAAATCAGAGGATTTTCTCGATTGTATAAATTTTAGAACTATAATTAAATATAATAACTATTTATGGAATTATAATTTATTAGATTCAATAACACTCTATATATCCTAGTTAGGTAAAAGAGATATAGGGTAAAATAAGCATGTTTCATTTGTCAAAGAATTAATTTTAATAGGTTATAAACACGTGGGGCAGAGAAATGACAAGTGGATACGTTTAGGAAACATGCACCAAATATTAACGACCTTGAGGTTACTGAAGGTCAAAGTTGGCGAGACAATTCGCTCTGCTTCACCGACCCCATCAATAAGACCTGTGGTTTATTTCTGTCCCTCCTGCCATTAAAACCAGTCTAAACCGCCGTCACTTCTCACGTCACCTACTGAACGGCCGTTTAAGTGGTTTTCTACCTACGCTATTTTCCTGACTTCAAACCGTCCGTCACCCTGGAGCTGAGTGACATCCTTACGTTGTACGCTGCACGTGGTTTTCGGTCCCCGCTGCCAGCGCCTCGCGCCCGGATCTCTCGGGTCTCCTTGCGGGCAGCGCGCCTCCCAGTCTCGCTGCTCCTGAGCCCGCAGCAGCTCCGTGTCGTGGGCCATCGACCGGACACTCAGCAAGAACCGACAGTTTGAACAAATAAACATACTTCCAGCCCCAAACCTCTTCTGCTTCCACCCCGCTTCCCTGAGCTCTTTAACGAGCTCACCCATCTCCTGTGGATAACAAGTCAACATTTCAAATTTTCGGAGAGAGTGAAACGCCTTTCATCTCTGGCGGTGGCGTCGCGGGCATGAAAACCAAAACTGGACGGACGAGGACAGTCGGACGTGCAGCATCCGCGGCCTTCTCAGGCTGGTAGTGCTGTCTGTCGTGGAAGTGATGGCTTCTCCCTTACCTGCCTTGGAACAAGCGCCTGCGCAGCTGCACCTGCGCGCTGTGGACCGTGCGGGTCCTGCGACCGCGCCCAGCGCTTCTCAGCCGTCGATGCGCAGCAGAGTCGCGGATGCCGCTTTAGGCGGGGCCCAGCCTGAGCCCCTCTCCCGGGCACACGCTGGGGGTTCAGCAGGTCTGGGGGGAGTCAGGGGCTCAGCGTGCCGACCACATCGCACGGATGCTCTGGCGGGCGTGGGGGACCGAGGACCACCACCCTTGGTGACCCCAGCTCCTTCGCAAGGGGGAAGTCGGTAACTGCGACGTCTCTGCGCATCTGGCCACTGTGAGAGACGCCGCTGAAGTCAGACTCGAGATGACAGGTGGACCAGATGCCTTCAGCGACACTTCCAACCTGGAGGCCCTAGAATCATAAGACTGCGAGTTTGGAAAGGTGATTTCACTACCCTTTTATACATAATTTCAACAATAGTGCTGCTGGGCGTTGTAACTCCCAGAGGCTACTTTAGTAATGTTTTTCTCCTAAGACCAAAAATAAAATCATTTTGGAAGAACGAGGGGCCCAGGAAATGTAAACACTTCGCTTGGGATTCAAGAGCCACCTAGCCACGCTATTCCATCCTTCCTCCTACATCTTGCCAATAATCTTCCAGCTCTGCGTCAGGTGCCATGTTCTGGAAGCCCTGCATTTGCTCACCTGTTTGTGAAGCTGCACCGTGAGGTGAATCCATGCCTCTGATAGATGCGCTAAATTTCAAAATATTTTAACTTTACTATTGGTACAAATTGATGTCATTTGGGATTAGAAAAATCAGAGAGCCATCCGTGAGATCCCGTGCTGGGAAAGCCTCACCTCGCTCTTCCGGAGCTGGACCCGGCCTCCCGAGGTCCCCGCAGGGGACATGGAGGGCTGCGGCGTGAGTCAGGCCCCGGCCGCTGGCCTCGCTTCCATTTATTCTGCCGACCGGACTTTGGGAATCCATCCATCCTTCTCAGTCATGGTTCTCCCTGCTCTTCTGTCGGTTTGAAGTGCCAATCCGTATACAGATACATATTCTGCTTAAAAAAAAAAACATTTTAGGTACACTGCCTCGTGCCCAGAAATGGCAATTTTTAGAATTCTTTTCTGAAATAAAGGGAATTTTTGCTTTTCGTCCCTGCAATCTGATGATCTGCTGCTCCAGAGTTCTGAAGGAAGGGACGGTCGCCCACAGGGGACAGGACAGTGGCTCCACTGAGCTGGATGCTGGGACCACCTCCAGCCGCGCCGGGCAGAGATGGGCTTCGCTGCGCTTGCGCGGTGACTGGTCCTGACTAGCCAGGGGAAATCAGGCTGATCCCCCTCGGTGGAGACGAAGTCGGTGCGCCTGGGACGCAGATGTCCTAGGCTCTGTCGTAGTACTGCCACTCTGTAATTACAGTCAGGGGAAGGTGACAAGAAACCAATCGGGCAGGACAGCGAATGGCCCAGACCCTTCAGGAATTAAGTCGAGGTCACCCAGGCAGGCAATATATCATGTACCTGGCAAAGGGTACACTGAATGGGTCCTGGAAGATGATGTTATAAATATCAGCTACAACCACGTGACCGGGTACAGAAATTAGGGCTGTAATTGTTACAAGTATTTCCTCCTCATTTTATCTATTATCTATCTATCTATCTATCTATCTATCTATCTATCTATCCATCCATGTGTTTGTATACATATATACATTTATTAAAATATCTTTGTTTTTTCCTGTCTTGCCCTCTTTTGTAATATGAAATGTATTGACTTTATAACATTATATTATTTAAGTATCGTTAACTTACACCCTAGTATTTAAGTTATGGATATCAAGGAGAAGACCCAACCCAGGAATCTGCACCCTGTTTCGGAGGAAAGATTATCGTGTTTGTGGTTGTGTGCTATATGGTTGGATCATGTGAGGCAGAAATGTGACTTTGTTTTTGTCTTTATTTGGAGGTCAAGTATAGTTTAAGGAGACAGTGTGAGTGCCAAGTTGATGATGGGTAAACTCGTGATTGTTATTTTATTTGTCGATTTAGACAGTGCTTTTGGGTAAGATTAACACTGGTCCATTTTGAATACACGATTGCCCTCCATAGTGTGGGTGGGCCTCACCCAATCAGCTGAAGGTCTGAAAGCACCAGGAGATCAGCCCACCTGAGCAAGAGGGAATTCTCCAGCAGAAGATCTTTGGACTTCAGCTCCACCTCTAGTCCCCCAAACAACACTTTTGTTCCCAGATGTTGATGTGTAAAATCACAAAAGGGAAATTTAATTTTGATCAGTAATTGAGTAACGAGAAAATGCTAACTTTAGAATACAGTCTTAAATATCAGACCCTCGACTCAGTTAATGATGCTCTCGCTTAAAAGCCATGAAGCCTATTTCTATCTAAGTTGTCTTTCTGATGCCTTTGCCAGTGTTTTGACATGACCTAAATAGTGAGACAATGTCTTGAAAAAATTATATTTGTTTTACTCCAACATAAAAACCGTAGTTAAAAGATCTTTATCTCCCACTTCCCCGATCAGCTGTCTGAAGAAGAATTGGTCAGTCAAGGATAACAACGTTTACATATTTTTAATGAAAATTTTTGTACAAGTTATTACTGGATCATGTTGGAGTTTGAGTCTGTGTAAATTTATGAAATCCATGGCTCTTCACAGATTCTGGGTAAAATTTAATAGTTCAATGTTTAATCCTATATTTAAAAAGAGGGTCCTTTAATATTATAAACATTTGAGGTCAGGGACAAAATTTTTGTAAACCTCTCTGTGTCTCATTGCAGTGGGTAGGTATCAGGTATGGGCTTGATACTGATTACATATTGGACATTTCTCATGTCTTATAGTTTATCTAGATTACTTCAGGGAGTTAGCAAAGGCCCCAAAAGGAAACTAAACCTGTGGCTTTCAGAATAGTGGACATTTCACAAGAGAATGATGCTAGGAAGAAATCGTGAGAAAAATAGTGAACAGTAAACTGTAAAAGTAAATAGGATTTCAGAAAATTGTGGAATACAAAATGCGGCTACCTTTTATTTTATAACTTAATGCCAGGTACATGATATATTGGAGTTGCAAGCTGAATCGAGCAAATAGCCTAATAGAACAAAAGCAATTTGCCTTATCTGACTAATTGAGGCATAAATAATTATAATGATCAATCTTGTAGAAAATTAAAAAAAAAACCTACTCATTCAAAGTAAGGTACAGACAGGAGAGTGCAATGTTAATTTGGTTAACATTTTAAACTCTTATTGATTTTTAAATTGCCATTCTCGAATGTCCAAAGTTCAAGAATCCAGAAAAAACTTGGCGTAGTACTCAGAATCTACATGCTACAGTTAGCAAGTTCTATTGTGTTCAAGTTTACTTTAGCATATGTAGGTGGGCCTGAGCGCTTGGGACGAATAAATAGCAAGGTTTTTACAATCCCTGTGGGCAAAGGTCTTTGGAGGACTAGGAAGCTTGCAAGTGAATTGAAGCAAAGTTGAGCAGTTAATGTGTGGGGCAACTGGGATATATTAGACACTAAAACCACAGCTCTCTGAAAAGACTTCATCCTGCCCTGGTGATCAGAATTCCACCAGGAAACAAGTCTTTATCTGAAACCTTTCGAGTTGGGTTAAGTGTGAATCATTCTTTTCGGAGGTGACAGAGCCGTTGCACCCGGCAAGATGAACTGTCATGCTTTCTTGATAAGAAGCAAACCAGCTGCTGGATGTGCACCCGAGGAAGACCAAGAAAGAGAGAAGGGGGGAGCTCAGGGTGCTGTACAAAAATAATTTTCTTACTTCCTTTTTTTCTACTTTGCCTTGGGCTGAAAATGGTAAAATCATAACATGAAACCATCTGTTGGCAGGATATTGAACTGGACAGATTTTAGCAACAAAAACAGAGAATAATGTAATTTAAAATTTGTCTCAAATCATGAGAAAATAAACACGAAATGCCTACTTTTCTTGACAAAGTTATGTATTGTGTTTTATATACTCAGTTATATTTTCTAACATTTTTTTCTTTGAACATATTCTTTCCTACTGCAATCATAGAGTTTAGTCCAATTTAGAAAGCCTGCTTCACCCAGGAAGATGCTCTTAAAAGGAATTTTAATGATGTATAATAATGCTTACTACAAGACGGCTTGTGATGCTTCCTAATTAAAAAAAAAATCTCAGTAACTTGTTATCCCAGGATTCTGGAAATGCAAAAAAGTAAAACTTGAGATTATGGGAGGAAAAAAATGGCCATTATGTTACTTTATGTAATTCACTTTTTGTGAAGAAAACGTCCCTACTTATTTACTAATTCTCTGGTATAGCCTAGAAAACCATCAATGGAATAAATGGCACTTTTGGAATGGGAGAAAATATTTGCAAATTATATATCTGACAAGGGGTTAATATGTGAAGTATATAAAGCATTTATACAACTCAATAGAAAAAAAAGCACAATGATCTGATGTAAAAATGAGCAGAGGAATTAAACAAACGTTTCTCCGAAGAAGACATACAAATGGCCGATGGGTACCTGAAAAGATGCTCACCATGACTAATCCCCAGAGAAATGCAAATCAAAACCACAATGAGATGCCATCTCACACCTATTAGAATGGCTGTCACCAAAAAGACAAGAAATAACACATGTTGGTAAGGATGTGGAGAAAAGAGAACCTTTTTGCACTGTTGGTGAAAATGTAAATTTGTGCAACTATTATGGAAACCAGTATGGAGGTTCCTCAAAAATTTAAAAAATAGAGCTGGCATATGATCCAGCAATCTCATTTGTGGGTACGTATTCTAATAAAATAAAAATCACCATCTCGAAAAGATATCTGCACTTCCATGCTTATTGCATCCTTGTTAGTAATAACCAAATATGAAAACAAACTTTGGGTCCATCGATGTATAGATATTACTCAACCTTAAAAAGAAGAAAATTCTTTCTTTTACGACAACATTCGTGTGGGAAAATGCACACAACTCCGGTTTACATATGTTAGCCGAGGACCCTATTTGCAAGTAGGACCAAGGACAGTGATCTCAAGTTTGCCCTGTTAACTTTTTTCTGCTCAGATTCCACTAAAATAATGCACTAATTCCCCACCACAATGGAAAAAAAAAGTTTCACATTTTGATCCATGAAGCAGTCTAATTCTTTGGGTGTGTGCAAATATTGGAAACACTGAGCATCCACAGAAAAATCCTTGCATCACACACTCAACAGTTGTTCTTACTTTTCTATAACATTTTAGTTCAAACTGTTTTCTTTTTCTATTTTTATAGTTATTTCATCAGTGTCTGTTAACAGATGTCATTTTAAACAATAATTTAGAACTTCGCATCTTGAATATAAAGTCAAGCATTTTCTCGTTTATAAACATTTGAGAATTACATGTTTTCGAAGTTTGAGAAATGGGTTTCTGTTTAATTATGCTTTAAAAAAGTGATGTATTTAGATAAATTAGATCAAGGTAATTCATATATTAAATGTTCCCATGCAATTAGTCTCTGGAACTTGCAAGCCCCATGGCAACGTGGCTAATGACAAGCCAGCTGCTTGGGGAAGCGTACTATAAAGATTATAATTCAGTGCACCCCAAGTGAGCGTTAATCAATTCTGCTACAAAATTAGAAGTTACAGACCGTGACCATTTATTCAGAGACCTAGGAGTTCACAGAGGTAAAATTGTTTAGCAACTACGTGCTTATTGCCTCGTTCCCTTGGCAGCTGTAAGCCACCGGGGTGAGCCAACTTCTGGGTCTTCAGTCTGTAATATGGACGTTGTCCCTTTGGGGCAGACATCCAAGCCGATATGCCCACAGCGTAGCACAAAGCATGTCAGAGTTCTTGTGAAAAACAGCCCAGATGAAAAAATAAAATAGAGAAATAATAAAACCTCCCTTTTGTTTTTTTGATACGTTTTGAACAAATTCATACCCTCACTCAGCTCATGGTCCAGCCAAGTGGGTGTCAGAGGCAAGCAGTAAGTCACGAAGGTTCGCGGGAGTCTGGTAATAAATGATACAGGGATCTCAGAGAAGAGAGGAGTCACCAAAACAGGCAAGGAACGGCACTGGCCAAGGTCATTGGAGGTAGGACTTTGAAGGACTGGAAAATTACATTGCAAATTGAAGTTCTGAGTGCTGTGCTCGCAGCCCCATGGGCCCCTGGGGTCCCCTGTCACCTACCTGCAACCGTGGCCTCATCGTGAGAGGCTGCTTTAAAACATGGGCCCACACGACACTCATTCCTTGCTGGGGGTTTTTATCATCCTTGGCTCAGTATCGTTCCCAAAGAATCATAAAAGAATATACTGATGCAATAGTAGCTCTGTCGTCCCCCCAAAAATGTTTTGGATGACTGATATTTACTGTGAAGTACGAAGGCAGAAATATTTCTCCAGGGCATGATGATGGGGAATGGGGAACTTATGTCTCTTCACTCCTCAGGTGCCTCTTTGAATTATGAAAATGCACTGTATTGTGTAAAAGAAAATCGAGTGAAGAACAAGGTTTTAAAAAATGTTGTAATTCAGTAGCAAGCTATGCCCATCAGAGATTGGTTAGGACACGAAGATGTATGTCCAGCATCCCTGCTTGGAGACTGTCACCTGCCTGATGGGTGACGCTTTATCCAAAACGTATTTGTACATTCCATTGTCTTGTAGATCAGCTACTTACTGACAGTAGATGCCAAGAACGGATCAGTCGGGCTTTCTCACTCGCTGCTCAGTATGGACTGCCGCTCTGAGCACGAGTCTTGCCCGGTACCAGCAGCACCACGCACCGTGCTGACTTTCTCACGTGAAGTTTTGCTCGACATTGCAATCAGCGCATCTACCGACGTAGACTTTGCACACCACATCTGACGTTCAGTACTTCCCTCTGCTCATACCTGTCACACCTTACGTGTCATTAAGACCTGCACAGGCAGAACGAGATCACATCCATTCTCCCACCTAAGACATTTCAGCAGATAAAGCCCCCATTATACACACCAAGAGATGGCTTGCAGGTAGGTGAGTGGGTCCGGGACTCATGGCTGCGTTTCCCTGGAGCCTGGGTGCCGCAGGGCAGCGGTCAGCAGTCAGGCTCAGGAACCAGGCTGCCTGGATGTGGAGCCACGCTCCATCACGCACCGGTTGGGGCAGGTTCTGTAACTGTTCTATTTGTTTCCTTGATTGAAAACTGGCGATAACATGGTATTCATCTGTCGTGAGCATTAAATGAGTTAGTCACTTGTAACATGTTGAAAACCGTGCTTGGCACAAAGTGTGCACACAATCGACATTGACCACAGTAGACACTACTGACCGTGAAATTGTGAAGTCCCTGGGAGCAAGGAATTGTCACATGTCCCCTGCTCTTTCATCACGGCAGAACGCCTGCTTATGTTAGATGCGCGATGAATGCTGAATGAATGAATGAATGAATGAAAGGGATATGGACATAGTTTTTCTGTTGACAGAGAATGACATCTTCACATCTGAAAAATTCTGTTCTGAACGATTTTAGGATTCACATATTCAATGTTTGGGAACCCCGCCTTTACGAACTTAAGGTGTTGTGTGTTGTCAATATAATCCTCTTTTAAAAATCACAACACTCATTAAATATGGCTTTATTATGATATTTCCAAAAGTATAGATGAGAACAATTCGTTAACAGTTAGTTTCACACAGTAACGTTATAAGTGAATAACAAAATCTTATGAAACAATACATTCACTCCATAGGTATTTTTGAAGATAGGAGAATGCTCTACATTTTAATAGAAAAGTTTCAAAATGAGGGTACTGACAAGGAGGGGTCCTGCCACATGGAAAGTTTGTTTTCTGGGTACAGAAACCGGATAAGACTCTGCTGACGCCCCACCCATATCCTGAAAATAGAAAGTGATTGTCAGTGAAGTAAGAACTACAAACGGCTGTCTCCAGGGCCTCGGGGGTGGCATTTAGTGATACATTGTGACTTGGGCAAGTCCAGCGTTCTCAAAGGTGCCATCATTGGGCACTGCCTTCGATTTTGCTGCAGCCAGAAGCTCTGGAATCTCTGAGGGTAGGGACACTCCACGTTTAACCTTCATGGCCTGGCATATTAAAGAATAAATGCTCCCCAAGGGGACGTTTTTCCTAAGACTTATACAATCTTCACTCTGCACGTCACATATTGACTATATATATTTTTAATAAAAGCATGATCGACACACACTATTACAATCGGTGATTAGATTATTGCCAATGAGAGGTTAAACTAACCTGGATTCGTGCGACACTGTGGCTTTTTAGTACTTTATCAGGAAGCACTGTGGAAGCTGTGAACACTCTTCGGAGCGTGGCAAAGACATGATTTACGAGTCGCGTTAGGAAGTGGTTTGACGGGAGGACCTCGCTATTCCAAGCGCTTCTAGGCGCAGCCTGCAGTTATGGGCAAGCGATGCCTGAATATCTTAATGGACGGGTCTTCCACGTGATTAGTGGGGTAACGAGGTACGAGTTGTTTGCGCGCAGGTGTGCACGTCGGCAACGTACCATAAAATGTGAATAGCAGAGAAAGGGAATTTTAAAAATGAGCGCGCTAGGGCTCCTTCCTCCAGAGGGACGATGGTCCCCTCGTGAGGATTGCACTGGGAAGAAAAAGATGAGGAACCATAGCTGGTCCAAGGGCCTCTTGACACAGATGGCACAGTGTTTGAGTGACAGGCTTGGTGCACCCCGGGGTGGCTGGGCGGAGGAGCAGGCGGGTCGGCCTGAGCTTCCTGCGCACGCTGCCCCCCACGGAGCCCGGGCCCTGGACACCCCTCCACTGAGCTTGCTCCTGGGCTGCTGGGGTGGCCTTGAGCGGGTGCGTAGACGGTGGCCCCGGGGTCAGCCTCAGCCGCACGCGGACAGGACCGGGCCTGGAGGGGGCGAGGGGTGCGGCCTGGGGGGCACGGGCGTCTCCAGGGGCGCTCCTGCTGGTGAAACCAGGCCGGGACCGAAGCCCCGCACAATTTCAGCGTCAGGAAAGTGTCACTATTGAAAAGGAATTCTGCAAAGAAGAAGACGCAGAAGAAGAGCAGAACTGAGTCAGTAAGGACAGACCAGGGGCCGCGGGAGCCGTACTGCGGGGCCGGGGGCCAGCGGGCCAGTGCCCGCGCTCGGGCCCAGGAGTTCGTATTCTGTGGCCGGAGCGAAGCCGAGAGGATCTGTAACTCTGCAGACTTTCAAAACATGAACAAATCGATAAGACACTTGATGAATTTTGTTCTGTGACAGTGTTTGTGAAGAAAGGTTCTCCGCAAAGGGACCAATGGAAAACATCCGTGGAAGCATTCGGGCTGAAATATGTCCACATTCAACGTGAAGAAGATTTGAACCGTGAATGTCTCCACTTGGCAGATTTTTGGTCCCAGTTGTCTCACGTCTGTAAAGACGACATTTTTTCCCCCCCTTGGCCTAAGAGAAGAGTCGGTGAAGCTGTCAAAATTCGCAGAGTGATTTACCGCAAACTGTGATTCCGAAGAGGATCGCAGGTAATTTTCTGAAAACGTCGCGAACGTGTTTTCAGCGTGACGATGTTGCGGAGCGAGGCTTCGCGCCGGCCAGCCGGGATTGTCGCCTGCGCTCGCTGAGCGCAGAGACGGCTGACTCGTCAAGGTCCAGCCTCGCCAGCGAGACGCGCAAGAGCAAAGGCTGCAGGTGACACCCGCAAGTGCTAAGCGTGGACAGTAGATAGTAGGCGTAGGTGTGACTTCGAAAGCAGCGCACGAGCCATGCCGGCGTGTCTGGGTAAGTGACGTGGGACACAGGTGTGCAGCGGAGGGAGGCCTGGGACCAGAAGGCGCCGCATTCAGGGACGCTGAGTGCGACTGAGGCCCTCGGCTGCCTGGGGTCGGGCGTCGGACACCCGTCGGGGTCGCCGCTCTGGGCCAAGGCGCTTTCCGTCCCAGAAGCGCAGACAGACTCCGTGCCTTCCTCCCAGCTCGGTTTCCTCCTCCGTCTGCTCAGCTGCTTCTCATCCTGAATTCCGGCGCCTGCAGGGATGGCCGGGGGAGCGACAATGCGTGGGCGACACCTGTGCTTCCTGCGGTCAGAGGCGTGAGCTCCCCACCACGTTGCTTCTCCCTGGAGCGCCCAGGACCCAGGGCGGGAAGGAAGAGGGAAGGAAGAGGAAGCCGAAGCACTGTTCCTCTGAGAGATGCTAACCTGGTCCACGCTAAGATTTCATCTGCAGACTCCGGAGTTAGCCGGAAAATATGAGCAATTTTCACTCTTGGGACGTTATAGGAGTTTAGGAGAAACTTGAATTCAGTTACACAGTTATATTCCATGTTTCTGCACAGTGAAGTTCTGAAAGTGAGCACGGATCCTACTCCGTGTGTGTAAATAAACCTAGATCGTTAACATTGACCTTCATGGCAGTGAGATTTCAGGTCAATTCTATCTTGTGTTTGATATATTTGCTATATATATAATTTACCTAGCATGCAAATGCATGAAATTTGGAGCTATTGAAAATTGTAAATGCTACTCTTAAAAATAAAATTTGATAAAAAAAAAAAAAAAAAACTTGGCTCAGTGTGGTGTATCTGTATCAAGCCCGTTGGAAGTAGCACACATGGTCAGTTTTAATGGAACATGAGAGAGTTCCTGAGTCAAAATCCCCGAGTTGTGATTTGGGCCATCTCTGCTCTTCCTGTCACTTGCCTCCTTGCTTCCTGGCTTCTCTCCTTGCTCGTCCCTTTTGTTTGGTGACCTCTGCAATTGAGAGTCCTAAAGGGAAGGTCTGTTGGAAGTCTCAGCAACACACAGGACTTGGATGGCCGATGCCAGTGGCAACAAACAAACACTCAGGAGGCGGAATCAGCATCCACCGGGAAGTGAAGAGAGGCAGGCTTGGCAGACGTCCGGGGTGAACAAGCCTCTCTGGTCTGCGGGCCACTTAAAAGCTGCTCCAAAGTCCCTTGGGTTTGCCCCTCGAATTTCTTCATTTGAAGGGGCTGCTTCGCTGGCGTATGAATTAGCACTCCGTGTATATCATGCTTCCCAGTTCCTTCTGCGTGGTCATGTGGGAACTCGCAGCCCAGAAACCCGTCGGGGGCTCCTGTGGCTGTCACACTGCTATCCTAACATTCGCTGCATCCAGATGGATAGATGGCTTTGGTCCCCTCAAAAAAAAAAATAAATAACAATGTCAACTTCACACTTGTTTTATGATGGAAAATCTTTGCCATCATAGTTTTCTCATGAAAGATATATTGGCCACTTCCCAAATGTCAAGTCTAATAGAACGAGAATATAAATGATAGATTCCTTTGTAGCCATCAACCCGTTAAGGTTATGACATGATGTGACATACCTATTTGTCATCACAAAGTAAGCACTTTTACTGATGTCTTGAATTTCTGGTGTTTTCAAGTGCTGGAAATAGTCTGGGTTTATTCTGAATTGTACAAGTTTTTACAGCATGTACCACATCGGACCTCATGTACAGTTAATTAAATTGCTGCCAGTGATAGACCTGCATAAAACATTTCACTAAAATAGCAAGATTTACAAAATAAAATAAAAATAAACTCTCAAGGATAACCCAAAGAAAGCATTGTGGCCTACTAGAGCTGAAAATACTACACAGTTAGTAAAATCTGTTTCCATGTAATAAAGTTCACTGTGAGACTTAGGTCCTAGACACATCGGTCCTGCTAAACTAATTCAGAGGACGTGGGGAGCACGTCAGAGTCAGAAGGCTGTGCACACATAGGTCCCCCGTCTTATAGTCCAGCCTCAGGGGGTGCAGGCAGTAGGCTGAGTGGTGGGAACTGCGCCCCAGCTTTCTACAGAGGCAGGGACCTCCTTGTGAGGGGGCCCCAGTGCATGCCCACATGTTGGCTCCAGGTCACTGACCCTGTCGCAAAGCTTTTCTGAGATCTGTCCTCCTTTTTGCAATACCTCAGTGAAGCTTGTCCCTGTTGGGGTGGGGGTACACCCGATTTGTTGTTGTTGTTGTTGTTTTTTACTTAGATGCTAAGACTGAATCCTTTGGGTCTTATTCAACTTTTTATACTCCTGGCCCCTCCCCCTAGGAGAAGCCTCGCAGAGAAATGTGTGTAATAACCCAAAGCTTGAAAACAATGTGGACAGTGTCCACCCCTCCACCGGGGTATTGAACAGCAGGTTGCCCTTGGGGCGAGCCAGCTTCCCGCTCCCGAAGTGGGGGCTACACAGAGGGACTTTCTTCCAAAGAGTGAAGAACGGAAGGGAAGAATAAAAGAATGACAGCAGAGAAACCTGAAGAACCTACCTTGGCCAGGTGATCGAGGTTAAAATCAACAATTATCCAACAGGTCGATAGTGTATCAACGGGCTATGACGTCATAAAATGGCATTTTATCTCGGTGGTCTTCTTGGCCCAAATCCATAATCTCAAATCTAGTCAGGAGAAACACGCCAGGTGGATAGATGGGATCCTGAAACAAACAAACAAACAAAGACAATAGGTAAAAACTAAGAGAAAACGAAAAAAGTATGGACTTTAATGAATAATAATGTATCAATATTACGTTAAATACATAAAAACGAACATACTACTATGTTCAGGAAAGTGAGATGTTAACAGGAGCCTGGATGTCAAGTATATGGGGACTCTGTGTCCTATCTTTGTAATTTTTCTGTAACTCTGAAAGTATTATAAAATTAAAAAAAATTAATATACAAAACGTGTTATATTTTTTACTCAGAAATAACATTTGATCAGTTTATATCCTTGCGTGCTCCTGCACAGCAATGGATGAAATGTGCCCTGGAAACATAACCCAGAGCAGGTGATCTGGAAACAGATTCCTAAACACAGCACAGTAAACTCCGGAGCGACCGCGTTTTGTGCACATTCCCGCAGCAGCCCTCTGCCAGACGGCGTTCCGAACGGCTGCCGACCGGCTCCGATGACGGTTTCAATGATTCTCTCTTCTTGCGTTGTCACTCCGTGGCTTCCCGCACGACCGTCTTCGCGGAGAGCGGTGTGCGCTGGGCGTGCCGAGGGGTCCCGGGCTGCGTGGCGCCTCCGCACCAGCTCCAGGGCAGCATCCGGCAAGCCCGAAGACACCGGGCGCCGAGACCCCTCAGCCGTGCGGTTTGCTTGTGTTTTGTTTTAATCTGCTTTTGTTTTTCGTGTCCAAGTGCTTGGGTAGAAGGTGGCAGTACCCGCTCCACGCAAAGCATGAATTGCGCATAGAGAGTCAAGCGTTTGAACAGGAGTGATCGCTCACATCCTGTGTGCTGTGGTCCTCTAATTTAGGGAAACTGGGCGAAGCTAGTCTGTACGTAATAACCCTCTTTTTCTTTCCACTGTCAATCTGAAGCTATGAATTTCAAATCAGGGACGTCCACTGGGGCCTGCCCCTTTTCTGGTGTAAACTATTGGCTTTCCTCCTTTCTCTTGTTGAAAAACCGAGTTCTATATGTAACCGTAAGGTCTACGGCCACACCACCCTGAACAAGTCCGATTCCATCTGATCTCGGAAGCTAAGCAGGGTGGGGCCTGGTTAGTACTTGGATGGGAGACCACCTAGGAAGACCAGATGCTGTAGGCTTAAAAAATAAAAAAATAAGGCATTGTAAGCCGACAAGGTCCTTGCAATCTGTGAGGCCAACTGAGGTTTGCCTCGCGTAAAAATAAATAAATAAATAAAAATAAACGTGACCGTAAGGCGCCCACCGTGTGACCCTCGACCTTCCACAGCTGCTCCTGCAGGAGACACCACAGACCTGCACCGAGCGGCCACCTGCTTTTCCGGGCAGTTTATTTTGATGCATGCTTTCCCTTATCACTCTTGCGGCTTCCAGAATGTTGCTCTTTATAGGTTTCCTGTCAGGGTTTTAAAATATCTACTAAGGCTCCACTCGAAGGTGACAGTTGAAAGAGCCAGCTCCTACACTCCGCACTAAAATTTTCTAAACACAGAGGTGGCATGCAAAAGGAGCTCTGTTTCGCGTTTTCCGTGCTTTAATTTCCTCATGTTTTAGACGTTGCATTCGCAAAGGCACGGCCTGACCTTAGCTGACAGCGTGCTCCATCACACTAGCGAGAAGGCTACCTAAGTGTGATTCAGACCGACTGTTTATTACATGAGTGGTCACGAAATATTTAAATAGCAAAAAACTCCAGCATTTTACATGCTGGGAAAAGGAGAGATGGATATGCGGGAACAGGGGTGCCTGATTTTGCAGTTCCAGATGTATTCGTAAGTTGTTTAGAAATGATGGGGCCTTTGGAGCGAAAGATTCTCAGTGGGTTTGCGTTAGTTCTGCCAAAAGGAAGAATAGCTTAGGAAGCGCAGCCACATGCAGACAATCCTCAGAAGTCACCCCCGGGAGACCCGCTGAGGTCAGAAATTACCTTGGATTACGGCGTTGGCGTGGATTTAGCTGATGCCGGCTTAAAAACAAAATCGATGAAAACTATAGTCATAAAATACTAAAATGTGGGAATTAAAGTCTCTCACAAATGACCTCTCCGGGACACTTAACTTTTATTTAAAATAATTTTTATGTTTGGTGTAATTTTTTCATTTAAATTCTACTCAATGTTTAGTAATTTCTCGGGTTTTCCAGATAGACAGTTGCATTTCCGAATCTGTTTTCCCATTCTTCTTATAATGTTCACACATCCTGTGTTCATGTCATATCTTATTAATTGGCTCTATAGTTCAGAATCATTTAAAATAATAAAGATGTTAATGATCATTAACATTGCTAATTTTAAAAGTATTAAAATTAGTTTAAAAAGTATTATCTCTAGGATTTTGTCATACAAAACGATGATAATTGAAGATATAGATCCCTTATTATGAAAAGAAAAATTTCTCATGTCCCACCCTTAAGAGGTTTTTGCTTATTGTTTTTTAATCAGGGACTGTATTTAATTGCATAAGTTTTGAGATAATAAAATATGTTTGTTGGTTTGATGTATTATAGAAATAGATTCCCAAATACAACGTCGGCCTTGCATTCTTAGCTTAAATCTCACTTGGTCTTGGTAGATTATTTTTTAATATACCATCAAATTGAATTTTATCATATTTTAATTTAGATATTTTTCAATCATAATCTTAACTGAGATTGGTTTACTTTTTTTTTTTGTATTTTCTTTCATCAGGAATTAAACTGAACAACACTATATTATTAATATGCTGCTTCTTTTTGGTTTAACTTAAAGCCAAAATCAAAGACCCAACTATATTTGCCTCAAATTATGTAAGTCTTAAATTCCTCTAATATCAGCAAATTTAACTTTGGAAAATGTAAAAGCATACCTCCTACTTGGATCTCTACTGTGTGAAATACCTGCTCGGTCCTGCAAATTCATTAATCCACCTAATCTCCCATTTATTCTTTTTTCTTTTAAAATGTATGTTGAGGTAGCCCC
The DNA here is from genome assembly GCA_028627145.1 of Eidolon dupreanum. Classification (NCBI taxonomy): domain Eukaryota; kingdom Metazoa; phylum Chordata; class Mammalia; order Chiroptera; family Pteropodidae; genus Eidolon; species Eidolon dupreanum. Next base: position 1,281,344 of record CM053514.1, read on the forward strand.
TACAGAGAACACGAGATCACAAGATCAAATGCCAGCGGTAGGACCTGTCATAAACAGCAAAGCTCCCACTCTATCTCTTCCGAAATGTCCCTCCTCCCCACCCACAAAGGCAACACTTTTAAGTCACTTTTAGGTCCACAGGGATCCCCGCAGCTCTAAATAATAGCACTTTACCACTGTGCCAGAGTCTGCCACCTCGTCCCGCTTGCCTGGCTAACTGTGAGGACCTGCTTCTCGCTGCGTAGGGGCCATGGTTCCGGAGCTAGGCCTCAGGGGCCGATGAGTCTGGACCGGGCACAGCAGCACCGCAGAAGTCTCATTGCTTCAGGGGGATCCGGTTCATGTGACCCAAACTGTGTCAGGGTCATTCTGAGGGGGAACACGACAGCCAGAAGGGATCAGGTTTCTCGCCTTCTGCCATGATCGATGACAAGGTTCTCGTTACGTCAGTCAGCTCTGACTCGTGTTCCAAACACAGGGACAGTCCAAGCCACCGCATCCGGGCAACGCAGGAGCAAGCAGAGCTAAGACAAGAGCTCCCTCGTTCTCCTTAGTCCCCTGGTGACATCGATGAGTGGTCAGAGCCTCTTGAACACAAAGCTACGAAGTCCCCGTTCTTTTAAGCTCTCTGAGCCAAAATTTCTCGTTTTGCAAAAGCCAGTTTGTAATGGATTTCTCTTACTGGGAGCTGAAACATTCCTGGCAAGATTAACATCGGTACGATTACTAGATTTGCGAGTGGCATACTGGAGAGTTTGGAATCGACTTCACTGTGGTAGGACACAAGCAGAGAAGGTTCTCTGAAGAGAAGTAGCTGATTAGTCTGTTGCCTTTTGTGACTTGGTATTTGAGACAGGGGTCTACCAAAGCCGACGCTTCGAAAATATAGCAGGACAAAATATCAGGTGGCCGGAATAAGCTGTCTGTTTGCTGCAGACCGATTGCATTCTCTGAGACAAGAGGCAGTTTCGAAGAAAGCTGGGGGATCTCACAGCAGGAAGAGAGACAGGCAGCATCGCTCATGCTGACGACTTCTGCACGGAGCCGGGCATCTGAGATGAATCTTCGGTCGTTACAGGAGCCAAAGTCTTGGCCTTCCGCTAAAGTTAGTGTAAGCAAATGCAGGCAAGTCGGGAGGTGGGAGGGGGGCATGGCGGTTAGTCATAGCCCTCAGAGAAATCAGCGACCTGTCACCCATAGCAACGCCCTTCCCACCGCCCCCAAGTGTACCCTGCCTGGCCAGATAGCAATAATGCTTGCGGTGAGTTATGAGTCCACTGCCTGCATCCCTCCTGGAGAGAAGGGGTTGTGTTAGCCTTAGCTGCTTACCGTGGCCTCTTTTGCAGTACAAGAAACTGGAGGCTAAAATTAACATTGCAGGGGTGTAGTTTGCTCAGTTACTGAAACCAAAATTCTTGGCTCTAGATTCAATAGCCCATGATTTGGCAATCTGTCTGAATTTTAATTTTTTATAAACTCTGAAGAGAAAAAAAAAAAGTGCTTTCAGCAGACTATTACCAGAAAGATCCTGGCCGTTCCTGGCACCTGGGTTTGTGCCTGCTCAGCATCCCAGGTGATTTGTGGGAGCTAAACAACAGGGACTCACCAGAACGCACCCCTCTGCTCCCTGAATTATCTGTGGCTCTCCAACATCCATCATCTGCTGACCTGGACTTTCTCCTTCACACTGCTGAATTTGTCTGAGCCGTTGCTGGTCCACGTTTATTTATATTTCAGAGTGCAGGTGGGAGTTATTGGTCGTTTTGCTGCTGGGTGTATAGACCTGTTTTCTGTGGGGGTCTCTCCCTGGATGGGGAGGGCTGGCTGAGATCCCTGTGGCTGTGGGCGTGGCTTGTTTCCCAGTTTGCCCAAATGTCTTAAGGGGAAGGCTTCTCACTGGAGAGCCACGCCCTTCTAGCGGTTACACTTCTACCTGGACAGATCTGTCCACGCCCTTCCCATGGGAGCTCCAGGTCCTCACAGGCAGATGGCGCACCTTCCCTGCACCTTAACTCACCTGTGCTGCACTGTGTTTGTTTCTGAGTTGTGTTAAATTCTGGCACATTTCCAGTGGAAGGCAGGGGAGACCTTCCACGAGAATGGACAACGGCTAGACAGTCGTAACTACGCAGAGCATGAAATTTCCCTGGAGCAAAGAGATGGGTGTGTTTGGAGTTCTGACTGTGAGGCAAAGTGCGGTGTGTGAACAGTACAGGGCTGTGTAGTCTGGGATGACGATATTGGTCTTCACACTATGAGCCTTGGAAAGGCATTTCTTTATCAAAAATATTAAATCATGATATTGTGGAAAAAATAGAATTAGGCGTGGGAAATCATTGGAGATCTAGAAGATAATTCATGAAATTTTAATTCATGATAATTCATGAATAGTTGAGAAGATGAGGAGAAGGAAAATTAGAGAGTATTTTGCAGATAAAATTAAGAAGATGTCATAAAGCCTTGATGTAGAGAGTTGGGGGGGGGTGAAGCCTGCGTGGATCCCCCAATTTCTAACTTGTTTAAGAGGAGTGTCTGGAGATAAGGAACTCTGGAACAACACTAGATTTGGTGACAGGGGGAAAAATCATAGTTTGGTGTCATATCTATGGTATTCAAAATGCCTTTTGGATACCCAGCTGAACGTGCCAGTATGTCGGGCTCAGATTTCAGAGGAGACGTCCGGCTTGGAGATAAAGCAAGTACTGGGTTATCGCCAATTAGATGAAAATTAAAGCAAGAGTGCAGAGTGCGTAAAACAGACTGTCTTTCCTGTGTAAAATGCACAGTCAGTGCTGGTATACAGTGCTGGTATAGCAGTCTCAGCTATATTTCATTTCACTGCCTCTCCAACAGTAGGGTCCAATATGGATGCTGGAGCACCAGCCATCGCATCTATAATTCAACCAGTGGGAGGAAGAAAGTGTACACCTCTGCCCACTGAGTCCACCTCCAAAAAGTTGCCCATACTATTTCCATGCATATCACATTGTCCAGAAGTTAGTCACACACCTGGCTGCAAAGAGCCTGGGAAATGTTTTCTTTCTTCTGGGTAGCCACCTGCAAACACAGCTTTTGGGGACTAAATTGCTTATGGAAAATAGAAGCGCTTCTATTGGAAGGCATCAAGCCATCTTCACCACAGCGAATTAAAAACAGCACTTAGTGGGCGCTCACTGGTTGCCACCTAGTCTCGTATTTTCTATGATTAGTTTAACCCTGACCTCAGCCCTCTGAAGTAGATGTGCTAATGCTGTTGTCACTTCAAAGATGAGACCCGAGGGACGGTGAGTAACTTGCCCACTGAGATCTGTCACCGAGGTTCAGGGTTCAGAGTGACAGCGCAGCTGCTTCCTCAGTGTGGCACGCCTGGCTGACGGGGGAGGGGAGAAGGCTTTGTGGGACCACGTGGACCCCTTTCACACCTTTAGCTGAGTCACCCGCTTGTCATTTTCATGCATAATGAATACCGAAGAGTAAATGAAATATGAACACGAACCCGTAAATATGACTAGTTATTACTGGGATTGACAGGCAATTGCAGGATCTAATAGAATTTCTTCTTAATATAACACTAGAAAAATTGATCTAGAATGGACATTTGTGGACAGGACATCCTGAAGGTGAGAGAACA
>CM053514.1:1285474-1307756 GCA_028627145.1 Eidolon dupreanum
TTCTCCTCCATGAAAATTCTGCTCCGACTTCAATCACCGCATGACAAGTGGGAAAAGGGGGCCGTTTCACGCAGGTGGCGGTTGAAAAATAGCCCCTCCTCCGAGGGTCACTGTGAACCACGGGTGAGGCGCGGTCGTGGGCAGCGGCAGAGCTACCGTGCACCAGCGGGGCGCGGTGTTACGTGCTTTGCTCATAATAACTTAGTTAATTGTCACAGCACTCCTAGGAAGCGGACACCATGTCCACCCTCTTCCACAGACGTGGAAACGGAACCCCAGAGGTTCGGTACCTGATCCAAGGCAACCAGGTTAGTAAGAGGTAGAATCCGGGGAAGAATCTGGGACGTCTGATTCCAGAAGCCTGGCTCCTGGTCACTGCGGTGCGTGGCCTCTGCGAGGGACATGGGTGCATGCGCAGAGGCTCTGCCGGCCTCACAGCGGGCTTTCCGGGGGGGTGGGGGGGGCACGTCGGTCCTCACCTGCCAGCGAGCGGCTGGACACGTGTCAGGGCTGACGCCCTCCATCCCATTCTTCTCTCCTCCGCCTTGCTGTTGTGTGCATCCTTCCCCCCTTCCTGCCTTTGCTGAGGTCGTTCACGTCCTTGGTCCCTAAGTCCCTTCACCTCCACCTGTGAACTCACCTTTGGCTGCAGCCGAGATGTCTTCTCTTTCTTGGAGAATCTTTTCTGATCCACGAAGAGGTGAGAGCTTTCTCTCTTTCCCCCTTGTAGCAAATCTTTCTAACATCACTCAGATCAATTTGCCTTGAACCCGTAAGTATTGTGACATAAGCCAGGCTTGTGTAGAAGGCCTTGCAATCGGGGTGGCAGCATTTAAGTTTAATCGTCTGCTTAATAGAGCACTTCCTCAGGGTCGCGGGAAATGTCAGTGACATTAAAAACCGTTTAACCGTTTAAGGACCATTCGTGTGGGAGGCAACGCAGGCCGGACTTCAGGGAAAGACTTGATTAAGTCGGAGCTGCACCATATTTTCTTCAAGAGAATACGATTAGGTCAGGAGAAAGAAGCACTTAGTATTAATAACTAGAAAAAAAATAAGGAAAAACTGTTGACCTGTAGGGATTGGCAAACCGCATACAGCGAGAAAAAAAACCAGATCCTTGTGTCTCAAACAAACACTTGCACAACGACCCTTTTCCCTGTCCCAGAACGTCACAAGCGTCGCTCTGAGGGACATCCACAGTTCCTTACCGGGTCTCGCTTTCGGGGTGTCTCTCTCTACACCGGCTTCGTGCCGAACCGTGTACAAACACCAGCGCTGCTCGGGTGGATCCCGGTGCCGTGGGGCACGGTCTCATATCGTCCCTCCCTCCCTCCGGGGACACGAGGCGCGTGGCAGGCGGGACGCACACTGTGTCCACGTCTCTCCCCAGCCCGTGTCCTCCCCGCTTGGGGCTCCCCGTCCTCCGTAAACAGCACAGATGAGTGCTGGAGAACACGCTCTGGCCGCTAACGGGGAAATAAGTGAGTGAATAAAAACGTCGGGCCGAGAAGAGGGAGAAGAAATGACCACGCAGAAATGGACGGCGTCTGATGGGTGTCACCGTGGAAGGGTTTCTGCTTTATCCCCCAGGGCGAAGTGGCAGCCAGGGCGAGCCTCTGCTCGGAGGTGAGCAACTGTCATTGGTCTGTGCAGAGGAGACCATGAGCCTCGGGGTTCATTCTGCCCCGCAGGTCAGGCCGCGGGGACACTGCTTCTGGAAGGGTCGGGCAGCCGGCATGACGAGCCGAAGACAGGCCATGGACAAGAAGGTTCTAGGAAAGTTGTTCGGTCACAGTTGAGAGGGACAGAGAGTCAGCCTCCCTCCCCTTCAGGGCGTGGAAAGAAGAAAGTGTGTCTGCAGGTGCTGCAGGCATCCGCGCTCCTGCTCATGCTAAATCCGACGGCGGGCAGCAGAGGAGGAAACGACAAACACCCCGCCGCCACCCTGGGCCTTCCACCGACTCCCCGATCCCCCCACAGACACCCCGGTCCCCCCACCGCCACCCCGGGCCTTCCACCGACTCCCCGATCCCCCCACAGACACCCCGGTCCCCCCCACCGCTACCCCGGGTCCCCCACTGACACCCTGGTCCCCCCATCGACACCCCAGGCCACACAGGGAGGTGGCAGGAAGCAGAGAGAGACGACCTGGACCTTTGCCTTTATTAGGGTCCACGGGTGGGGGGCTGGGGTTTCAGGAGTTTACTCTTTTTTTTTCAATTAGATTTGACATTCAATATTAAATTAGTGTCAGATATACAACACAGTGGTTAGACATCTATATAATTTATGAACTGGTTCCCCCAATTAGTCTAGTACCCACCTGGCACCATACGTAGTTATTACAATATTACTGATTATATTCTCTGTGCTGTACTTTACATCCCCGTGATTATTTTGTAACTGCCGATTTGTACTTCTTAATCCCTTCCTCTTTTTCGTCCAACCCCCATTTCTCCCCCTCACCCCCCGCTCAATCTGGCAACCATCAGTTTGTTCTCTGTGTCCATGAGTCTGTTTGTTTTGTTTGTTGATTTATTTTGTTCCTTAGAATCCACACATAAGTGAGATCATATGGTATTTGTCTTTCTCTGTCTGACTTATTTAAGTTAGCATAATGCCCTCTAGGTCCATGCATGTTGTCACATGGGTTTACCCTTTATCAGAGAATTTAAAACATAAAGGCAGAAGGGAAAAAGTCGGGTCACTGAGGCGGTCAGTTATCTAGGTCACCCTGCTTGTCTAAAATGGGACCTCCATGGGAGGGGGTGGCCTGGCACCTTATCTAACTGTTCAGCTAGTAGCTGTGACACACAGCTGGTGATTTGTTTATCTGACATGGATGCTACTGAAATAGATGCTTTGGCCATTAAAAGCTTACTGTCAGACACACACCCTACAAAGCAGAAACCATAGAATTACCTTAATCTTTTGATACTTTGTTCTAAAAAATTGTCACGATTCGTCCATGTTTCTTTGCAAGGTGACTTTGCCGCTCTTGCCGTCATCAGATGGCCACCGTGAACCTGGGCTAGGTTGCGAGGCTGAGTTAGTGAGCTCAGACTGCCACATCGGTGCCACGTAGACCGTGTGGCTGAACAGAAACGCGCTTCTCATTGTTCTGAAGTCTGGATGGCCAGTGTCACATATATGTGATATGCGTACACACACACAGACACACACGCACACACACACATGCACACACGTGCTCACACTCATGCATGGCACATGCACGTGCACAAATACGGTTTTCTCAAACTTGCAATAAATTAACATATGTAAAATGTTCCCGCTGTGCTAATATAAGACCGGCCAGTCGGGGGCGCTGCGGACCCCGCAAGGCGGAGCCGGTTCCCTTCCTAGCGAAGCCGCGGCACCCGGGCCTTTCGGACCCGGGGGCGCTCGGCTCTCCGGTCACGACCGCCGGCTGCCCCGAGCACGGCTCCCGCCTCCACAAGGCGCACTGCCTGCCTTTGGAAGCGTCTGGAATCCAGCAGGCGAGAAGTGAAATGCACGCGGCTCTTCCCCCAGACAGACGTTCCCCAAGTTATACGTAAGTTCGGATTTATGCAATTATGTCTCATTTTCCTTAATTAGTAAATGATTTTCTTACCGTTGACAAAAAGAGTCAGATTTCAGCACTGTCTGGATGAGCCTGCGCGGTGTGCTAAGTGCTGAGGTTGTGACGTCATATTCTCGTTTCGTTTGTCCTTGAAAAAGAGGCGCCAGATTATTCACGCTCTATATGAGATGTTCTTAATCGAGATGACTTTAGACTACAGAATCTGTAAATACTTAGTCACCTTTCAGAGGACACCCAATCAAACTCAGTATATATTTAAATGTTAAGTAGGTGTCATTTCTGATTACGGGAGCTGAAGGTTTTTGCTGCCCACCGCCGAGGACGACAGAGTCGAGCTTAACTGATTTCTTTGAATTTCACAGATATCCTCATCTCTAACGTCTTGAGAATTTCATTAGCCCTGGCAGCCTGTTCCTCTAGAATGCCTTCAACGGATATAAGCAATGCTTGTCCTGAATTTACATAATAGCTACGCAGCGCATCGCAAGTCGAGGGACAGAGAGTCGTCGCAGAGTGACACGGGTCCCGTTGTCCTCGCGTTGTCTGGGACAGGCAGAAATGGCCCATCCGCCCAACGACGTCCCTCCCGCTGTTTTGCACGGCCTGAGCTTCGGTCTTCCACGCTTGACCCAGCAGCGCTGGACTGTGTCCTCACGACCCCTCTGGGGATCCAAGCGCTGGGGTGGGGACAAAGGCCCGGCTGACACCTCCCGTATCAGCAACCTGGTTATCAGCCCAGAAGAGAGAACGTTCATGGGACCAGATTTCTGAGCGCACTACCTCGCGCTCCCTGCTCCCCCTCCCCCCGAGTTTCTTATGTCTGTCACCAGCCACACTCCACGATGAGCAGAGACCATTATACAGCCTGCCGCGGCCGTCTGTCCCCAGACCAGAAGTGTCGCCCCAGCACAGAGATGCTTGCGCTCCGGGATTGTTTGGTCAGCCCTCGGTTTTCCGGGCTACTTCATTCCACCTGGTCCAAGTCTTCCGAAGTCCCTGGAGGCAGGGATGTCGCGTAGAGTCACACGTTTTCAGATATCCTTCATCATCGGTCCATTAGCAAATACAAAGGCAGCACAGATCATAAAAATCAAATGCGAAGATGGAAAGTAATTCTTAAAAGTCTTTCTTCACCTGCCTAGAACTTGGTTCACTGCTTCCTATTTCACAGGAAACGATTTCCGGGAGATACTGACTGATAGCGCGCGTGCACACACACACGCGCGCGCACACACACACACGCACATGCACGAGGGTCTTTGTAAATGGACTTTTGGAAACTTTCTCATGACATGCTTCCTTTGCACAGAGCTTAGCTCTTCTGAGTCATCTCAACATTCCTACAGTGAAGAAACTAGTTTAACTGTATTTAATCTAATTTAGTTTCCGGAACTTACTGGAGCACTGATGAGGGAACAGATATTAAAATCTGTCCGTGGACCTCTCAAGATTAAAGGAAGCCCAGGGAATCACCCAGAAAGGTCACAGTGTATACGGAATGAGCTAAGAGGCTAAGAAAGAGCAGACTAGGGCTTACCTCACAAGGAGGCCTTACAGCGTCTGTCCACCTCACCTCTGTCAGACAAGGTCCAGTTTGTTTACCACAATCCTTTCTACTATTTCCTTTTTAAACTACCTGAAAATCATCAATTGCTCATCACTTCTTAGGGCTTCACGGTGCCTTGGTATTTTTCCACCAATTGCAACCCCCTCTCCCTAGAAGATATTACTTCAACTATTCGTGAGTCGTCTGTAGACAGGTACTTTGTCACAGATTTTCCAAAGTATTGTCACATAGGCAGAACACTGGGCAGCAGTTCAGGGTAGAGACTAAAAGAAAGGGCATCCAGATTAGAAAGCATGGCTCTGGAGAGCCCTTTCTGCCTCTGGCTCCCGAGAGTCGGGTCTGGGGGCACCCGGCCAGCGAAAGGGCAAACAATAAGCAAAAGCCAGTCTCAGCTGGGAGCTCAGAGGCTGAGCACAGGACTTGGCAGCATTGCACCCCTGCCAAAGGCAAGTCCTGCCTGAGGTCCCTACAGGAGAGTAGAGTTGACACTTCTTATTTATTGTTTCTTTCTGTTCCTGTTCTCTGGATAAATAAAGTATTTTTGTTGCAAGGAATATTGATCCTTTCAAGTATCATAAATTCTCCCCAAGAAAAGAAATGAATCTGAGCAAATAAACTAAGCTTTGCTTTCTCTTGATAATCTAAAAAATAATAAAAAAAAATCTATATATTTTAGAAACAGGACAGTACTGTATACCTTACTATAAAAGACTTGGAAGGTTATATTTCTTTTTGGCTTAAAAGCTGTCTTAACTGTTATATCGAAATATTAATTTGATTCTAAGGATTCTGAACTGTCCTCTGTATACGGTTTCTGTTATATTAAAATTTATATTATGGGTTAAATGTTTTTTCTGAGGGGATGAGATCATCTACCCAAATGTCTCCCCCAAAATGCAATCCCTGCGAAAGACCCAAGATGACTTTATTTCAGCACTAAAACTCGTATTGGGTATTTTCCTGGATACTGAACGATACACAGATTATGTGAAAGCAGGTTTATCAAATGTCCTCACTACTGCTGTTTAGAAAACGCATTGAAATAAAACTTGTAAAAATAATAATAATAAATGACCACACTGAGCTGCTATGGATTCCCCAGATGCATGTGGAAGTGCTGGTATTGGCGTTCTGTGAAAGACCATGTTCTAACACGTGTCAGCATCGATGACACTTCCGGTCCATGCCCGTAGACCGTCACATGGAATGGTGATGCCCGTGGTGGCGTGTCCCCGCCTTGTCGCCGTGAGCCAGCTGCTGCCTTCTCTCCGGTGGCTGTGATTCAGCCACACGGTGCGACTCTGTGCTGGGAATGTAAAGTAAAGATCACGTGTTAATATTTATAAAATCCAAGGTAAATGTCTTATTTATATGGGTTCATGTATGATCATGGTCCAGAGAGATGGAGCTCCATTTAAACCCTGTGCAAGGACAGGGTTTAATGCTTATGAGCTGCCTTTCGTTTATTATAATATGACTATATTAAGCTAATTGAGTGAGGATTATTATCTTCCTAAATGCCATTAATTAACCATAAAAAGGTATAACATGGCTACAAATATACTTGCAACTAAATAAGTCACTATAAGTTTTTTTTAGTTCTCTATTTTTGTTGTTTTTTTAAACTCAGATTTTAGATTCTTTTAGGAGTAAAACAGGCTTTTTATGTTTATACGTTTATTTCTGAGCGGCAAAGATTCTTTCTGCAGCGTTTCCCCTGCATTACCACGTTTTTCTCCTGTACCCGGTTCAGTCTCGGCCGCCTCGCGCGCATGCGCCAGCTCACGACGCCGCCTCTCGCATCCATCGGCCGTGGAAACCTGAGCGGCGCCCGGGGTCCCCAGGTGTGTCACCGATGCATCCGCCTTCCCACTTCCTACCTCCTGTTTCTCATGTTACTCGCTTTTGTCGCATGACACTGTGCTATTAAGAGAAAATAATTTCCCTACACATGTGCTAAGCTTATAGGAAGCAAGGGTCATGGACTAAGCTTCTTTATTTCCCTGCCAGGCCCAGCGAAATGACGAGCACAGAATCGATGGAGCCAGGGAACAGGACGCGTCCCAGAGACCCCGAAACGCAAAGGATCCGGCTGAGAAACGGGGGGCCCAGCAGGAGGCGGGCGACGGGGCAGATGCGGTGACAGACGGCTGAGCGGGGTCCTCACGATTTCTAGTACAGAAAGGTACTTCCCGAGTGAACACTTTAATTAGTTAAGTTTTTTCAAGTGTTATAAAAACCATCATTGATCAAAGCTCTAGAGAAATGACTAAACTGTTTACGTCATTATAAAATACCCTAATTCTTTCAGAGAACAGTATAGAAACATTTCCAAAGTCAAATAAAAAATATATTTGAATTTTTACTAGTCACCCCTCACACTCACGGGCATTCATCTCAAGATATTTTTTTGCAATAGATCAAAAATAAAGACCTAAAATTACGATACCATAGAAACAGCTGCATGATTTTATGGTAATCTCTTTGTTTAAAGTTTATATATTCATTCCACAAAAAGGTAAAAGTAGAAAAACATGTACAATTTCTTTAGAAAATTATCAATTAAATATTGTATGTAGTTTAAAAGACATTAATATAATTAATATATGTTAAAACTAATACGCTAATATCATTTCCTTTGGAAATAGTGTTAATATTATATACTGTGTAAAGAACATTTTTGGTACTTCCTAGTATATTAATTCATTTTATTTTTGATGATTCCCATGATTTACATTTTGCATGCATTGAAAATATCGTTCCATTATCCCTGTAGAGTATTTTAAAAGATGTGTCATGTAAAATTTCAAAATTATACCACAGTAGAAAAGAATAAGAATGGAGACGCCATTTTCAGCCATTTGAATATTCAAGTATGTAATTTTATGTCTATATCTTTAAATGACTGAAAATCACGACCAAGCGCATAAACCGACTAAGCTGGTCCCTCGCCACAGTTAGAAGCTCAGCTGCCAGGTTTTTCTAGATGTTGCGGCTCAGCAACCTGTGGTTTCACTTACTGTGTCCACCTGTATTATCCCCACGTCGTTGGCTGCAGATTTAAAAGATAGAACCTTCTATAGTCTCTTTTTTAATATGAACTATTATCCCAAATACGTCTCACTGGCCAAGTTGCCAAAACAAACTTCTGTGCGATGGATTAAAATAGTCTTTATGCCTTTTCCCTCTGTGAGTGTTTTCATTCTTTCTGATAAGACTCATTTATTTTTTCCCACGTCGTCCACTGGTCCAGCACTTTCATTGTCCCCTGAGATCCTTCTATTTATGACTCACATGCAATCCAAATGCGAGTTAGCATTGTTCACGCTGAAATTACTCGGAGAAAATATAATACAAATGCAGAAAATCAGAGAAACGGCCGGAGTGCAGGGGCGTGTAGTTACTCACTTGTCTTAAACACAGGAGACCGAAGCCTCCCTTGGTGGACTCGTGGTTTGACATAACACATGAAACAGGACCTAGAGGTGCTCGTCTCAGGTCTGGTCAGGTGCACAGGTGTTCCCTGGACGACTAGAGGCCCAGGGATGGAAAAAGTCGTGGTGGTGGGACCTACATGATCTTGGACGTGAATCCCGGGAAGGAGAACTAAGAGGTCCTCTGCCACATGCTGTTGTAACAGATGTGCCACTAGTGGTCTCACATCTCACTGTTCTCACTGTTTTGTAGCTTTAAGTGATTGTTTTGACTGCTTCACTAGATAGATAGATAGATAGATAGATAGATAGATAGATAGATAGATAGAAGATAGACAGATAGATGATAGAATAACATCAGGTCTGGTTACGGTTCATAGTTGACTGTCTTTTGGGAACCACATCCATAGTTAGTCTTTTAAAAGTCATAAAGCAAACCATAATTTCAGAAGGAGGAGATGAAGTTTTACATATTGTGTTGTATTGTATTTCTGTATTTTTTTTTTTAATATTCCTCTTTGCTACCCAGTTATTTAAAGAACAATCACTGGATATTGTGTCCTTTTTGAAGTTTTGCTCAGTTTGAGATTCATTCAATATTTTTTAAAACATATTATCCTTGGTTTATATTTTATATTAGTTCAATATTTTTTCTCTGAGTTTTATGTTTCTTCAGTATAAGTTTAATTATTCTTGATATATGTTAGGTTTTAATATCTGATAAGATCTTTACTCCTTTATAACTATTCTTTTTATTTCGGAATATATTAAATAGTCTTATTCATTTATTTTATTAATGAACTTTAGAATCGTTCTGTCAGGTCTTATAAAGTATCCCATTAGGCTTTTAATTGGAAATGCACTCAATCTATAACTTAACTTGGAAAGAATTGCCATATCTTCATGTATTCTTTCAAATTACAATTAGACAATCATGGATTTTCATGCTAGCAAGAGACCAACGAGAATTTCCTGACTACCACTTACTGCTTGAATCACCCAGTGAGGTGTATACACAGATCATGCTTTACTTATAACAACACGTTAAGTGGTTTGAGTGGTGGTTGCTCTTTTTAAAACTTATTTTAAATGATATTTTTCAAATGAAAAGAGCAAAGCAGGAGTCCAGAGAAGGTGCTGCACACAGGATGGCTTTTGGAGTTGAGTGAAAACAAAGGAAAAGCTTAGTTCACAAACTTCCGTAAAAATGTAGGGTTGTGAAATAAGTAGCAAGCTTGAAAAATTTGGAAAATCTCAGTATGGCTACATTAAAATGTTCTAATTACAGATTAGATCCTGACTACATACAACAGACCAGATGGGGAAAGAATTAGTGATCTTAAAGACAGAAGTTTAGAAATGACTCAGGTGGAAGGAGAGATATAAACAATATAAATGAGAGTAAGGGAAAAAAAAAAAACTTATGAGAACTATCTTTGCTATCTTTATACATTTTAGTTTTCATTTTTCTAATTTTTTCTTTATTCTCTTATGCTTTTTTCATCTTAATGCTTCCTTAAAAGAAGTTGTTTCATGAAAGTACTTAAGCTATTTTTCTTTTTTCTTAAGACAAATATTTAACACTTGACTTATTCTCAAAATTGTTTTGGTTTGATGCTTTGGAGATTGATAGGTAGTGAAGCCACCCACGATACTGACTAATGTGTTACTGTCACGTTTACCATTGTGTTCTTGGTTCCTTGCTTGAAATGTCACTTAGTTGGACTTTTAGTTATAAGACTGGCTAAAAAATTCTTGTCATTAAGTATAACTAATACTTATATAATCATCAGTTGATAAACCATCAACTGATGATTAATTAATAGTCACTAATGAATGCTATTTAATACTTAATGTTATATTTAAATGTTATTTAACTTAAATTTGAATTGTATAGTATGTAATTGGTTAATAATTATTGGTGGATAATAAGTAATTATGATTCATTGTTAATTGTGTTGAAATGTTTTTTAGCATGCATTTTTGGCTATGTAACTTTTAACATTTTTATTTTGGTTTGTTAATGTTCAATTTTCATAATAGTCCATTTTCACTTAGGGAAAATTATGTACTGTTCCTGCTTCAGCATTGCTAAGTAGTTACTGTACCCACTTAAGAATGTCGAAGTCTTCTACGTTTTAATTATGCCACAGCGATCATGGTGAACTTTGCATATTAATGTTTTCCACTTTAACTTATTTTCATGTGTTTTTTTGAATTTATGTTTTCTCCATTCGATCGCTGAATTTGGCAGGCACTATTTAGTAGGTATTATAAAGTGTTTTAGTGAGTCACAAAACAGATGCTCTAACTTATCTTCCCCCAGTTTACCATGTTTTATACAATTAACAAAAAGCAACTTTATTCACAACGAATGTGGGAAGTATTTCTGGACTGATGATATAGTTGTAGATAATACTGTGAGACCCACCTTTGGAAAAAGACCATCCGGTAAACTGTGTGAAGCACATGATTCTCCATGTTAGCGACCCCCACTCATACCTTCCACCTGCCGTTATGGGGGTAAACACCTGTTAACTGGCCAGCCCGGTAAGCTTTGAGCAAGCCCCCACCCCTTCTTCTGGTAACATCACTGTCTCTCATGCCCCCCCCCCCAAGAAACTGTACCTTTGGCCCCTCTATCCATGATGGCTGCCACCTTCTTTCAGAGTGTGCTCAGTGGCGTCTACATTGTCCCCATCTTTTAACAACTCATTGAAGCTCAATCAGAGCATCAGCCTCCTGCTAAGAAAATCTGACCCCTCTCCTGAGACGCGGAGGGGTGAGGTCAGAGAGGCCAAGTCTCTCTTCATGTCTGTCCATCAGCGAAATCGTTAAGTATGAAGCACAGGAAATACACGTAGCCATCTATTTTTACAGCCCGATGGAGAATTCCCATGTCAGAGAATAAAGGTTGCCGGCAGAGAATCAGTGAAAAACGGTGACGAGATGGTCGTGGAGCCCTCGGCCCTGCCAGCCAGCTGCCGCCTCGCCTTTCTCCCCTTGACTTACATGACTCACTTATATAACGACTTATTTTGCTTTGGCTCATTCATGTTGCATTTTATCGATTTGCATCCATGCCCTCTCGCGTCATGCCCGATGACCGCGAAGCGGCATGAGGAGGAGGAGCTTAGATCACGGTGACCAGGTGCGCGATGCGCCACCCCCACTATCTGTCCTCAATTTGCATATCGAGCTCATGTGAATATTAAGATTAGTAGATATTTGATCCAGCTTTAACGGACTGGGTGCCACCCAAAGAAAAAAGATATTCAGCCTCGCGGGGAACCACCAACTGAAGGAGCTGGAGGAGAGAAAACTCTGGAAACTACCCTCTGAGCTGAGCTGGCAGTCACCGACCCATGTGACCAGACAGACACGAACACATGGAGCTGAGTGCAAGCTCAGCCCTGACCGCGTGCCTCTGTGACATCTGCCCTGGCACAGGTCACGGCTAGGGCATGCTCCCCGCAGGAACCTTGGCCAGTCCCCTCAAATTTCAGACACAGGTCGCACGTGGGAGAAGAAAGGAGAGACTCCGGATCTTGCAGACGGTGCAGAAGCCGGAGAGCTGGGTCCGGTTCCTTGGAACAGAAGTGTCAGGCTATGAATAAACTTGTCAACAGCTGCACGCGCCCAGTCGCTTGACCGGAGGCATTTTTAGGTTCCTTTTACATAGCTATCGATCTCCTTTTTGTTATTTTAACTTTAGGTCACTAAACTGTTCCAACAGCCCTTATTGTCTGTTATTCTAACAATCAGGATAAATGTTTCTAGAAATTGGTCATTAGAGTCAAATAATTTAACATGTTACTTTCATCCTCATCAAAAGCAGCAAAACCTGCTACCTATAAAGACAAATGAATCCACTTATGGCGTTTTCCCTCGGTGAAGACAAGTGAGAGACCTGCAGTTCTGCCTTTTAGATATGCATATGGCAAGCGCCATGGCCAGCAGCGCATCAGCTGCAGCAAATGACTTGCCTGTGGTGGTTCGGAATGAGTTGACCTCGCCCAGACAGCGTCTCTTTCTCTGACGGACGTGTGTCCAGGCCAGCTGACGCCGGTGGCTCAGTCTACGACTCCAGGGCTAGGGCCCTCTCTGTGTGAAGCTAATGAGTTCTTACCGGGAGCAGAGTCACTGCACTGTCCCCAGGAAAGGTATGTTCCAACACACTGACCTTATCGCTAATGATTTAGCATCACCCCATTCTCTCTCAATCTGATGGAATTTTTGACAAAAATGGTTGCTTTCCAATGATGTATTTGTGATATTCGAATTGCTGTCAATAAACAGGAGAACAGTACTGAAATTACAATAGATTAAAATGGTTTTAATCGATGCCTGAAGGGTGGGGATGATTGAATAGGAATTAGAAATATCCTCTGCTCTGGTCTCTTTGGACAAAGCTACTTGAAATACCATCTATCTTTTCCCAAATAATTAATCTGTAATTCATAAATTAAAAAAAAGTCTTTCACTGACTTTCATATTTTGAATTTGTGTCCCAAAATCCTGAGTAATATTTATGACATTAATGCCAACAAATGTTGGTTGCGTCCCCTCGTGAGTTAGGCACTTGATGACTGGCTAATATTCAGTAAACACAGGCACCTAAGGTGAACTTTCCACGCGCGTTAGCCCATGTCTGGGTCCCAGGCAAACATATTTTTCAACTCGGGTTTTTAACTGTAGGGCGTCTGTTTTTGTACTGTTTGGTTTTGTGTGAATTCGTGTCTTGGCAGAGATGGGAGCAGGGTGGTGAGGCGACGTGGCCGTCTCGCGGGCCAGCCCTGTGAGGAGGACTCGTCCCGGGAAGGCTGAACGCTGTGTTCGCATAAAGCCTCTGGGGACCCCGTGAAACAGACAACTTCTCCCATTTCTGCGTGGAAATTCACACGGCACTAGCATAAGAGGATCTCAGGGAACACGGTGCCCCGTTTTTCTCCCAGGAGTTTCTTCATTTCCTGAAGAACACTGGTAAATCAACCTCTGTTGCAAACTTTGGAAGTGACACGTGAGTCACTAGGTGGAAGTGGGTAGGCATTTCCCTGGTACGTCCGAAGGACAAGCGATACCAAAGATAAGGGATAAGAATGAAAGAATTTCAGCAGAAGTTTAGTGGCTCATATGATGCATCTTTGTACGTTCTAAGAAATAACAGTAAAAACTAAGGAGCTTCAGCGGTCTGCATTTCGAAAGCACGTGACTCTGGTTTATGAAATTTGGGGAGATATTGTTAACGTGAGACTTTTTCCACACCCACGATGCTAAGTGTTACGCTTACAGTGTGTGTTCTTATTCTTCTCACTCACTATATGAAGAAACTGGGGACTGACCTCAGCCTGTGCGCTCTGTACTAAGCCTAGGCACTTAGTCTCAGAAATGAATCGGAGGGCACCCAGCCGGTGCCCAGAGAATTGGAGAATTGGCTGGGTACAGGACAACGCACACACATTTGATGTCAGAAGTATTGTGAGCAGAAAACACAACTTTATTGTTCCTTTAAATACTATAGTAAATGGCATTTAATTGTGAAAAGTTAAAAACACTTTTATTTTCAAAGCTATCATTTACACAGTAGATAAAACTTATCTCTGTTGGGCACATACGTATCTCTATCATCTATCATCTATCATCTATCTATCATCTTCATCTATATCAAGATATAGAATATTATGTTCAGTATTACAAATTTTTTTTCAATTGGGAAGAGGGGTCAGTCTTGTCCTTGTTATTCAATTTTGGCCAAGTGGGAAGTCTTTGGGGACATGTGTAGGGCAGTTTGACAAGTATGATTAATTTTAATGTACTTAGATTTATCAATTTTTCCTGAGTTTTTAATAATCAGCTCTCATTCTTTTGGTTAATTTATCTTTGATACGTTTTATAGTTTATGGCTTTTATGTCCTGTTTAATAAATGTTTTTCTATCTCTAGGTTACAAAGACATTATCCTCCATCTTTTTCTAGAATAATATTTTTATATTTCACCTTTAGGTTTATGATCCATCTCTAATTTTTTGTGTGTCTGTCTATAAAGTATGATGTATGATTTTTTCACAATGGCAAAAACAATGGAAAAAATGTTTATTAACGATAAAACCGAGTAATAAATTTTGCTCTGTTTTTACAATGAAACACTAAACAAGAGTGGAAATTGATGAACAACCGTTAAAAGCATCAATGAATAAATATCATAAATACAACTTTAGCTAGAAGATACCAGCCACAGAATAATATGTATGTTATCATTTCGTTTATACACAATTTGAAAGCAGGCAAAACTAACCAATACATCTAGAAGTACAGAAGTAATATAAAATCAAGGAAATCATTATTACAGATTTCAGGAAATTGATTAACACTGGGGAGATGAAGGGGCCAGCAGTAGCGGACCAGGAAGAGGCTGGCCATAAGGTATTTTTTAAACTGGGTAGCTATTCGCTTTTCTTTTAACCAAATATGTATACACTTTTTTCATGTGGGTCTCGTGTCATAATAAACAAGATTTCTAAACAAAAACACATGGAGGGAAAACTTTAACAGCAAAAGTATACAAACAATAGAGCCATATTTCAAGTTGGTATAAAAATAAATCTAGGAGAGTTGTGTTTGTTTATTTGTTTGTTATCAGTGGCTACAAAAATGCATTGGTCTTATTCTTCAGTAGAACAATTAATTTTCTCATTCTATAAATATCGCAAGTGAAAAATATCTAAATTTACAGATCCTTTTGTTGCACTGTATAGCAGCAATAAGAAGGCAAGAAATGAGCAGGTTTGTAATAATTAAAAATAGTCCCTATTTCTGTTGATATACTCAGGGCACACCTCCTGAGGCCAAAGGCACTAACAGTGAATTATATCAGCCTCTGGCACACACAACACTCCCCGATCTAAAGCTTCAAACTCTTCAACTTTGAAATTAATTACACTTAATGCTTTATTGAATTTTTCAATTACTGGTCACTCCTGGCCAAACTCTTCTCTTGAATTTCTAGGATGATATCATTCCTTTGTATTTAAATGAGGAGAAATTGGCATCTGCTTTTCCTTTCTCATTAATTTGA
The DNA here is from genome assembly GCA_028627145.1 of Eidolon dupreanum. NCBI lineage: Eukaryota > Metazoa > Chordata > Mammalia > Chiroptera > Pteropodidae > Eidolon > Eidolon dupreanum. Next base: position 1,301,136 of record CM053514.1, read on the forward strand.
ATAAGAAGCTGATTTATGACTACTCTGGAGTTAAAAACTACTTCTGAAAATGGTGTTCTCTATGTCAGTGCTTCCAAAACATTACTGCACATTCGGGTCACCTTACGGGGTTGAAAAATATTGATGCCTGATCTCACCCCAAGAAAATCAAATTTAATTGGTCTTGGATGTGAAAAGGCCTGAGGAATTTTGAAAGCTAAGTTAGTGACTCTGATATGCACTAAAGTTTGAGAATCAACGTTCTTCATTATATTCTTCATTATTTGCTTGTGGAGGTAGAAGGTTTTTCAGATAAATAATGATTATTCATTGTAAATGTCTAGTTATTGTGACGTGGCATTAGAAAAAGAAGACATAAGAATAAAGTCACTCAGTCATTTCCCAAAACGAATATTATTTAGGATTTGCAACTTTTTATTATATTTGCTTTCAATTCAAGGAGACAGACTCATTTTTTTAATTAAGATTTTTAATTTGTGGTTTCTGAATTATAATGAGTTAGAAGATACGATAGCTATGAATTATTTAATCAGTAAGTGACTCTTAAAACTGTCCAGAATCCTTCTACGTAATTCAAGGAAACTGTCTCCTATTTTTGCAGGAGACGTCATAACTACCATCAAATCTGGGAACCCGTGTCATAAGATCCAAGTGTGTAGAATCCATTATGATGATTGCAGATTGTCAAATAGGAAACGAACAAACAAATTTGATCTGAACAACAATGACAAGTTGTAATCGTTACCAAATTACCTTTGTGTGTTAAGTTTGATGATAATAAAATGTCTGATTTTATTTAGCTTTATGCCCTTTGGCCTTTTCATGGTATAGATGTTCACTGAACTTTGACTATCTCATTTTTATTTGTATGGTTCTGAGTTGTCGGGGACTCATCAGTTATATGAATGAGTTGAAAGGACAAGCTAAACAGAGAAGAAAAATGGTGACGGTGGCCCATATATTATTGAGCAGAGAACCAGAAAGTTCTCCTCTGGGGTCTGCAGCACTGTCCTCTATGAAAGTGCTTTCTCAACCCAGGATGTCCCAATTCACAAGTGAGTCCATCGAAAATGGCTTTGGTGAGGATTTTCATAAACATTTTTTACGTCTTAGTTTTCACTTTGAAATCATGGTATATTCACATGCCGTTGTCATAAATGATGCAGAGAAGTTCCATGCCCTCTCGCCCAGTTGTTCTAATGGTCACATCTTGCATACTCTAATACAACGTCACAGCCAGGGAGCTGATATCGATACGCTACGCCTACCTTATTGAGATTTTACCAACTTTACAAACAGTCACGTGTGTGCAGTTTTATCAAAGATGCAGATTCTTTTGAGAGCCATCGCAGCCGAGATACAGAATCTACCACCTAAAGGGTCTCCTAAGCCACCCCCTCGTAGATATGGCCATCTCATGGCCTCTCCTCTCCTACTGCCTGGGGACCAGGGGTCTGTTCTCCATGTCTGAACTTCTATCACTTTAACATTGTCATATAAATGAAATGACACAGTACCATTTTGAGATTGTATTTTCTTTCACTCAGTATCATTCTTGTGAGAGAGTCTAACGTTCTGCGTCTCGCGATCGCTCTTTCCTTGTGTTTCCTGACTGTGTCAGCATTTATCTGGCGTGGGGTGAAACTGTGCACAGGATTTCACATGCATCTAAGCTTTCGTTTCACTTAAGAAATGTCCAAGGGGGCAATTTCTGGGTCGAGTGTTACTTTGGGAGAAACTGCCCTACACTTTTTTAGAGTGACTGGGTCATTTTACATTTCCCACAACTTTATAAGCGGCTCAGTTTCTCAGCATCCCTGCCACGATTCTGGTGTTTTTACCAAAATATTTTATATGTAAGCCATTTGATAAGATATGTTGTGATATCTTATGGATTTAATTTGGAATTCCCTAATAGCTAATGATTATGAAACATACTCCATTAGCTAATTTGCCATCTGTGTATCGTCTCTCTTCATGCTTCTTCCACCCCCACCCCCAGTTTCTAAATGAATTGGTCTTTTAAATTTATTTTTCTATCATTGAGAATATAGATGTTTAATAGCATTTAATTTAATTATAATAATTTCTAAAGTTCATAGGACAGAGTTCTTTATTGAGTAGTTTTTAAATATCTAACTTATCAAGTTAAACAAATACTTTGTTTGGTAAACTGCACTATCAGATAGCCTTTTTCTCCACATTTCCATTCAATTGATTGCAAGTAAAGGTCTAGATGTATTATACATATCGATTTGATGGCAGAGAGAGTTCTTTGTGCCGGATAGGGTTGATGGGTCCGTGTCAAACAGCCTCTTTCTTTATGAATAATACCACGGTTACTTCGTCCGGCACTGCTCCAACCAACATGTGAGAGCCAAAATCACACAGTCTCGACCTTCACACTCACTCGCACTCACTCACTGACTCACCCGGGCAGCTACCGGTCCTGCAGGCTCCGTTCACGCTAACTGCCCTCACAGGGGTGCCATTTTTAATCTTTTACACTGTGTTTCTGCTGTGGCTTTTCTATGTTTAGATGCACACATACTCGCCGTTGCTCTACAGTTCCCTGCAGTGTTCAATGCGGTAACACGCTGGACGTGTCTGCGGCCCAGGTGTGCAGAGGGCTGAGCCATCTAGCATATGGAAGTGCACTCTGTGATGCTCACACACGCATAACTGCCTACCGATGCGTTTCTCGGAACGCATCCTCATCGTTGCATGATGCGCGGCTGTACAATTCTGTCTCAGCACTGGAAAAATATGCTGCTACATTTTTGGCCTCCATTGTTTAGATGAGAAATCTTTTGTCATTTAAATTAGGGCTCCCCTATAAATCTTGCCTAATTTCTCTTTGAATGCTTTCACGACTTGTAATTTGTCTTGACTTTCAGCATGTCATTTATCATGTGACTTAGCATGGGTTTATTGATGTTGACACTATTTGGGGTATGCTCAACTCTTGAATCTGTAGATTTGTGTCTATTGCCAAACTTGAGAAGTAAACTTCAGCCAATATTTGGTTGAATACTTTCTAGCTCCACGCTCTCTTATCTTCTTCTGAGACTCTGATGATAGCAAGTTTCACCCCTTCGCCACTGATTCCTGAGTCTATTCATTTTTTTCTTTTCAGCCTATTTTCTCTGTGCCTAGAAAAGTTTTATTAATCTGTCTTCAAGGTCCATGACTCTATTCTTTATCATCCCCACTCTACTATTAAGCCCATTCATAGCATTTTTTATTTAGGATTTTATATTAGTTTCATAATATCTGTTTAGGTTTTTTCCCTAACTTCCATTTCTTCGCTGATATTTTCTCCCTTTTATTTGTTTCAAGACCATTTGTAATTGGTCCTGTGAAGTACGATGGCTTCTTTGAAACGCGTGTGATAAAATGCCTTCCTCTGATTAATCTCAGTCTATATTTTGCTACGTTGGGTGTCATTTTCCTGTTTTTTGGTATAATGAAAGGTTTTGCTCAATTCTATTCTGGACATTTTGTATCAATTATAAGACTTTAGATACTATATAATGTTATTTTTTCCTTTTTTTTATTTTTTTATTTTTTTATTTTGTTTTTAGCAAACAGTCCATTCCCTGAGGTGTCCAGGGTCCAGGTAGCTGTAGTTTATGCTCAGCCTCTCCTATGCTCTGGTGACACCACCATGGCAAAACAGTGGCTCCGACTTTCACTGACTTGTTGTAGATGGGCAGGGTCAAAGTTCATCTCCGAAGCTGTCTGCGCCGGTCCCCTCCTGTCCAATGTGAGGCACCCACTCCTGCTGCCTCTTCACTTCTGAGGGTCTGAGCTAAGCTCCCACTGGGACCCACTGCAACCAGGAGAGTCAAAGCGGGATCTGAATGTGAACCAGTCCAGCCTCCCTCGACATACTTTGTCCTCACTGACATTGCATGGGGATGGTGGCTTGGCGTCCATGGGTAAATTAAACATTTTTAAGGTCTAATAATGATCTGTAATGCCTAGAGCTTCAAAATAAGTCCAAGAATTTTAATTGGCTATAATAGTATGAAATGAAAATAGATGCTTCTTAAGTTCAGCATGGCAATTCTGAATTTTAGGTACTATGAACTGAGATACAAAGAAAAAAGGAAAAAACAGACAAACCTGTTATTTTCTGGTTGAGTTCAATAATCTCAGATATTATTCATAAGCTATCTACAAGCTTCTGGGTTGTAGATCGTTAAAAAATTATTCAAAAATGACTTAGGGATGCACATACTATTGTTTGAAACATAACGAAAATGTTATAAACTTGGAAATTACGACTGAACCAGACAAAAACTTGTGGTATAGAAAAGTTTTAAAATATTCTTGCGAATGTAGACTTCTCTCCCAAAATATTAGCAGACAATCCATTAGCAAAGCAGTAAGAGATGACAGGATGACAGCTGCATCTTAGGATTAGAGAGACAGAAATGGAGTATTCATGGGGCTTGGGGGTCTGGGCTCACGTGGCAAAAGGCAGGTATTCCGATCCAGTGGATTAACTGGGATCACAGAAGCTTTGTGACATAACATTTTAGGCTTTGATAAGACTGATATTTTTATTGGAAGAAGATGATACACTAGAGACCTCTCTCTTTCTCCACAGACTTACAAAAGAAAGGCCATGTCCAGACACAGCAAGGTGGCCATCTACAAGCCAGAAAGAGATCCATCACCAGAGACCAATCCTGACTGCACTCGATCTTAAACTTGTTCATTCTGGAAAGGTGAGAAAATAAATGTCTGTGGTTTCAGCCATCCAATATGTGGCTTTTGGTAGGTCAGCGTTAGCTGACTAATCCAAATTATTGTTTGAAAAGCAGTTACAATATGTCAGTTTTCCAATGGTAGTCATTTCAACTGCTGTAAACATTCGGTTCTTTTGCTGAGTCATCATGCATTCACTTATTTTACTAATCGGTAGTTGTGCACCAATCTGAGAGTGACATTGTGGATACTGTAACACCAACATGAATTTAGTGAAAGGTTGTGATCAGAGTTGTAACCCACTTCCAATCCAGGAGCTAGGAGGTTCCAAATTAAACAAGTAGACGAACAAACAAGAGCCAGGTCCACCCTCAGTGCAAAAGGTTCCTAGAAATAGACGTAGGCGTGTTGTACTAATTATATAATTTGATGATTTCTCAATTCATTTCCTCGATGCTTCTAAAAATAGTAAAGATCTTGGAAAGGCCGCTGCAAATGTAAGTACAACATTCTTCCCATAAAAAAGAACAAACTTCACCTTGAGAAATGTCTAAGGTACCTCTATTTTGGACCGATGGCTGCACAATTTTTCAAATTTCTCAGCTGAGATTTCGACAGCCTTATGAACATTTTCTGTGGGGACCTTTCCTATGGCTCCTGTAATGTGCAATATCTAGTGGCTTGAAGACAGCAAAATGTCAGCTAAAAATCCCCTTGAAAAATTAAGTTTGTGGATCAAAATTGAGGCTCAGCTTTTGTCTTTCTTGAATCAATTTCTCCAGTGATTCCTTGTGCTCAAAGAGGAAAAGAGTTGGACAAAATGTACCCTGAGTGATATCGAGGGCTATTTTGAAGACAGATATCAAATTTTAAAAGATAAAAGCCCCTGTAAGTTTTCCTGGTATTCGCGCATCCAGTTTTCGCTGGGGCTTCCCAGTAACCTCTCCCAGTCACAATATCTCCATGTTAAGGTTTTTATTTGTTTGTTTGTTTTTAAATAATTATGGTGTGACTAAGTGATGTCAAGTGTCACATAGGAGATTACAAAGTAGAAATATCAAGTACATGAAGGGTTGTTTTTGGTAGAAGTCAGAAGATTCATCTACATCGTAAGCATTCTTTGTAAGGTCTATAAACATAAGCCACATATTAAATATATGCAACCTGTTTTCAGTCAGTTTCTGAGCATTGCTTTGCAAAAGTCTGGTTATAGAGTCTCATTGCTAGGAATGGTTTTTGACTCTTCTTTCGGTGAAATCAGATCTCCTTCCCTTATATGAGATGTTATAGATAGCTCTAGATTTTCAGGTATCTGCCCAAAGGTTTTAGAAGCTCTGTGACAGAGAACAGGATGAAGAGCAAATATATATTCCTCACTGTAACTCACAATATCACAGGGACAGAGACACCCTTATAATCTGTAAAATCCCCCCATCAATGCTGATAATAACTGACTAGTTATCCTTGCTTTGTTGGATTATTTCAGGAAAACTTTATCAGGTGTTATTTGGGATTATCTGACATGAGAGAACAGCTTCATGAAAAGTTCAGAGATTATTCTCAGGCATTGGAAAACCAAATTAGTTCTCATAACTCTTCAGATTCCAAAGTCAATATTATTAAAAATGTTCAAACATTATTTTATTTCTTTTTAGATAATTTTGATATTTTAATGTACAGTATTCTTTTCACAGCATCTTTGAACCTCTCCAAAAAGTCTGACTTCTTGAGGATTATGGATTCAGGGTCTTATTAGGAGTTGTCTACTTGAAGGATGATAAAACCAGAGCACTTCCTCTTGCCTCCATGTTATCGCTTCTTGAACAGGTTTTCCTAATAGTCGCCATCTTCAAAGATATTAGAATATTTAACAATTCTTTAATATGTTGACCATTTAATTTTTTT
>CM053514.1:1308256-1346480 GCA_028627145.1 Eidolon dupreanum
CTCCCACGGCCATGTACGTGACACACCTGGTTCTCCCTTCTATTTTTAGGGACTTCAGTGATTACGTTGGGCCCACCTGGGTCAGGAAGCATAGTCACCTTATTTTAAGGTCAGATCATTAGATACCTTAACTCTGTCTTAATTTCATTTTGTCCAGTTCCCTGATGTGGACACGGGTTCTGGGGATCAGGATGTAGACATCTTTGAGAGGATGGTTATTCTGCACATAAAGTACTGTAAATCATTCCTATGATGCCTTTAAGATAAAGCTTTTGACATTTTATTGATATCATACAACTAGAAATAGATGATATATAAATATAGAAAAATGCAACTAGAGAAGACTGTATTGCTGGATGTTGTGGGAGTTTGACTAGAAGGATCTTCATTCAAAACACATGCCTCTTGAAAACGGGGAAAGTTTGATAAAGGATGAGTTTAAGAATAGAGAGACAAAATCGGTTGGGAGAGCAAGCGGAAAACCGAAGAGAGCTGGGATTCCTGAGCGTGCTCTGTCATCCAGTTCCCTGACCACCAGACAGCACGTGGGCCACGATCGCCTTCTCTGTGGCCGTGAACTTCTCTTACGTGGGGTCCGTCCGTCCCATGGGAGATCTATTAGACGTCACACAGGAAGGACGGCAGGGTAAGCGACAGAGGGGACAGGAGACAGCGGCGCGGTGCGGTTAGACTCATTCCTCCTGGTATGGGGGGCGGGGGAGAGTTTCAGTAGATGCTTCACTTCTACTTCAAAATTTTAACAATATTAGTAATAATAGGAACGATTACGCACTTTATAAGTGAGTGAATGGAGGTCGTGAGGTGGAACGGTGCGTGCCAAATCACATGGCTAAAAGCGGGCGTTTAATAAGGTCTCGTCCCCAGAGCCGGCTGGTCTTGGCTTGTCCACACGGCTTGTCCACACCGCCGTGTCACGATGCAGAGGAAACGCAGCCGCCACCACCCTCTCCTGGCATCGCAGCAAGGCTGGATGAATTTGGGCCAAGATGGGTCCAAAATGCACTTCGAACTATTCTGTAAGACACTTGAAAACAACCAATGAGGATTTCTGGGGACTAGATCCACACGGACAGGGGTGAAATTCTAGAAATAAATAGAAGCCTAGAGGCCTCCTCTTCCCAGATTCAGCGAGAAGCAGGGGCCGCCCGGACCCCATGTGGGCGCCACCCCCGGGGGAGAGATTTTGGTGGGACCGTTCGCATCTCCAACGCAATCTGTTCGCTGATGTAACCCCCTCCCGGATGCGAGACTCCAGACCAACGGCGGGAAATGGTCAAAACGCCGTCTGGCGATCAAGAGCTTGGGTCTGCAGAGCGTTCTCAGGCCACGCCAAACGCCATGGCCATCAGAGCCCGCATCCGACGAACCGCGCTCTCTGCTCCAGAGCCGTCGCCCTCGCCGTGCGTGGGCGGCCTTGGCCACTTGGCCACACGCCGCCGTCCCCACAGCGATGCTCGTCTGTGAAACGCCTTTATCTGGACCCCACCTGCGGACGTGGGGCGTGAGAAGGCGGCGGCGCGAGGCCGGTCCGATGTTCGCCTGTCTCCTGGCTGAACACGCGGCGATGGAGAGAGCCGAGGGCAGGAACAAACACCCGTCGCAGGTCATATTCCCGAAATACACCTGAGAACCCCGCGTTCCATGAACGGATTTGACGATTCCGCTCTGATTTCGCAGCCGCCCTGCAGCGCTAGGTGAAAGAGGAGGGTTCGCTTAATGCATGGACCTTGCGAGCGATCGCGCTTTCCGGCCACCTCAACGAACACCTGTTTACGCAGAAGGCCAGTCTGTGACACATTCGTGCGTTCTTGCCTGACACAGACCGGTCAACAGCCTGGCGTCCTCGAAGCTCTGGCCACAGGACCGGGTGTGCTCGAAAGGCTGACTGCTGTCCTGACTTTGTAAATTTGCTCTCAGCCCGTTCAGATCGGTGTACATAAGTCACGAAGGCCGAGGCGTCCAGCTGTCAAACCCTTCTAAGTCCTTCCGCCATGGAGCCAGGCAGTCGGAGAATCCCAGAGAGGGTCAGAGTCACGGCTGTGGACACAGTGCTTCAGTACCTTAAGGAGAAGCTTAGACGTCCCCAGACACAGCCCCGTGAGCTCTCCTGTCTCTGCCTGGAGAATGACGCCTTAATGATTCTCATCTAACGACTACTCTCGCCTGCACGCCAGGGGCTTGCAGAGAACAGCAGTGGGAGGCAATGTCCCCTGGGACTCTCTTCTAATTTCAGGGCTACTGAGCAGGGCGACTGAGGTGGGGGGTGAGGGTAGGGGAGGAGGGGAGCTGCCCAGAGTCTCCATCCTAATTAGGAGACACACCTCAGACTCCTGTGGCTTGATTTACCTGAGCCTGCTGTCACCGTGGTCCTCTGCATCCTCCGCGTCTTCACCGATGCTTTGTTCTCACCCCATCCCCTCAACTCCATCCGTTCCCCCAACCCTCTTCTAGCGTCTGGGAAACTTCTATTTGCGTAAACTTCTCTTTTTAGCTCCGATTTCACCTCTTGGACCTTCCAATACGATACGGCTTTCCTAGTTTGATGCTCCGTGACCCTCACCCCACTGGTCTCCATCCCCGTGGTTCTCACACAGATTGCCTTTGAGTCGGGAGAAGGCTCCTTTCTCGAGAAAGCTGAGATCATTGGTCTGATTGGTGTCAACTGCCGCTCCAAAGCTTCAAAGCTTTACTCCTCTCTAGTGCCAGCCGTTTTGTGGAGCCCCGTTCCACATAAAGTGGAAACTGTAGACCCCAAGAGGTAGCCCCTCCCTGGGCCTGGGGGAGAGCAGGGGCTGGTCCTAATGTGAGGAGGAAAAGCTACAGTGAGCCTGGGGGCTGGTGGCAGAGATGCTGAGAACAAACTGAGGCCTGCGGTTTGAGGAAATATTGATGAAGATTTGGAGAAACTGGAGAACATGAAATAAAATGATAAAACAAAAGCAGTCTTGGATTGTTTTTTTACGCTTGGATAATGAGCGATATTTCAAATGAACAGTCTCATTAACTGTCTTTTCTGTTTCTTTCTCAATCTCTCACCTTTCACTCTGTGTCTTTTTATCTGTCTCTTTCTTCCTATTCTTGCATTTAGGTCCTTCTAATGCCTTCTCTTATATATCTGTCTGTCTCGCCATCTCGGACGTGTAACTTTCCAAGCAATGTGGTGAATGTTGTTTCTGTTTCTTTTTGAGCTCCTTGTTTGCTAATCCAATGACATCATAAGTACTTAATTTCGAATTATCCATTTCATTTCACCTTTACACAAATGAAGGAGCGGTCTCTTTAATGTAGGCTCGATTTCCAATTCAATAGCTAAGAAGCAATGTCACGCTGAATCCACCTCACCGCCAGCCTCCACGTGCGGCGGAGAGATTAGAGAAGACAGGAATGAATAGATCACGGATACTGAATGAGTAAAACGTTCTTTAAGTCAATTTATACCTCAGCTCTGATGGACTCTGATAGCGTTTGGAAGTTTAGGAATGGAAAAGTACAAAGGGTAAAAACATGACTGATTACAGCTTTGAAGTTCAACATTGTGGAGGCAAAAGGAAAAAATTAAAGCTGCTGAGTTGAGTGACAACATATATACCAGCGTAAAGCAAAGAATAACATTTCTGAAAACACAAACTGGGATTTTCAGCTGATGTCAGCACAAAATATGATAAAAAATAAGAGATCTATGACAAACCACATCCTCTTCAAGAAATATTTCAGATGTTAAAAAGAAGAAAAAAAATACCAGGAAATTCAGAGAAATATACACGCGTGCTGATGTTTAATAATGATATATAGATTTCGCACCTAACAGCACTTTCTCCGTCAGCGATGCTATCTCTGCATCATACCGGTAGACACCAGACTGCTAAATATTTCTGCTCCCACGGTTACTTAAGAAATGGAAAAAAAATGCTATATTATCCTACTATTGAATGGAGTTATGCTTAAATGTTAAATGCTTTTCAGCACCTTTTTTTTTCCTAATTAGCATCCTGTGCTCTGTGGTTCAGTCTGTGCGTGTGGACTTTTTGTGGGCTTTCAAATCCAACATAAATCATAAATGAATCGTGATATTAATGTAGCGTTCAAATGTGTGTGGCAGGCAGCTCGGCTGGTTTGGTCTGAAGCAGGACATTTCTGAGGGTGCGAATGTCCTTCTCTGAAGCGTAAACAGCCTTCACCTTTCCTTTGTCGGTGAGACGTCAAGCGCCCGTGTGTGTCACCCACACGTGGTAGAAGAAGCAGAGGGAAGGAGAGCATAAGGCGGGCGTGTGGGCCCAGCTGGGTGTGGCTTCAGAACCGGCTTCAAAACCGGGCTGTGCGAACCGATTCCAGGGAGAGCCACTTAGCTGACTTCCTGTGAGCTACAGCGCCCTCAGAGTGGATCCAAAGTGTGAAAACCATGATGCCTGGGTAACAGTTGGAATAAGACCATACGAGCATACGTAACGCGCAAGGCTCCATGGTTCCTACTCGAGTTGGTTATTAAAAAATATTAATCATTATCTCATTCTCCCCTAGTTTCAAATCTGAAGTCTATGTGTTAAGGTTTATTTGCTAGGCAAGAAGTTCTGGTTCCTCCTCCTCCTTCTCCTCCTTCTTCTCCTCCTTCTTCTTCCTCCTCCTTCTCCCCTTCTTATTCCTTCTCCTCCTCCTCCTCCTTCACCTTGACCTGCACGTCATTATGCAAGCAGAGTAGTATTCTGTCCCCACCACGTGAGAGGACAGCACAAGGCACCACACCCGGACCGGGAGGTGGGACCCGAGTCAGTCGCACCAGTTATAGCAGCCCCCGGGGACTGATGATGTCCCATGTGCTGTTTGGGGAGCGTAACTCAGAACAGTTCTGTTCGGGAGATTTGACACTAAGCCATGCAGAAAGAATTCTGTGGAGCTGTTACGTGTGTGTGTGTGTGTGTGTGTGTGTGTGTGTTCATTTTAATCCGCTATATTTTTCAAGATCTATGGAGGTTTTAAAAATCAATCTGTTCTTGAAATGGACCGTTTTGGTGTCTTAATATTAAGTAATGATCAATATCTTAACATTGTCTCGGGCTGATGGTCGATAACAAACATTTGCAGAATGATGAGAAGCATCAAGCCAATACTCGGATGAGACAGACAGACAGACAGACAGCCCACGCTGGAGGGAGTTCACTGGAGGTTACTGGGGTCTCACGTGGAGCTGAAAGGCGCAACACAGCTGGAGCGAGGTAAGGCTGGGACTGAGACCAACACGGTTTAAATCCCGGCGTGCTGTGTGTTAACGCGATTATGTGACTTTTCCTGTGAAGTTAAAATAATAGTTATACGTACTTTCCAAGGTGTGTGTAATGAGGAAACATAATACGCATGCAGTATCACGTGGTTATTATAAACATGAAAAATACACATCCAAACATGCATAAAACTAACTCGTCATGATGAATTTATTGCCTCGCAATAAAAGTGTTTACAATATAAGCCTAATGGAACTGTAAAAATTACATCATTACACACGTACGCGTGTGCCTATGTGTACCGCGTGCAGGAATATCGCACACACGAAGCTACGTCTGACTCGAAGGGAAACGCGGACACAGACACACACGCACGCGAGGCCGTGTGTGCACCGTTTCCTTCTGGCCGTGACCCCCACCCAGTCCCAACGGCACGGCCCTGAGTTGCCACGTGACTTCCACCCTTCCCTCCTGCTCCGTGTCCTACGGCAGTCCCCAACGCCATCTCAACAAAGGTTCGTCAGATTCTACATGTAATTTCAAATTTAGGGTAAATTGGCAAAATGGCACAATAAATTCTCGTGTACAGTTTATTGAGATTCGCCAACCATTTCGGTTTCGCCCAGTTTGACGTGTCATTTGCTCTCGCTCTGAAGCACTTGGGTGTAAACCAGAGAGGACGTGTCCCTCTTCTCAGTGTACGTTTACTAAGAACAAGGACAAACGTGTAGCGTCCTGCGGATCACTGCTTGTAAACAGACGTCAGCAGCCACTTGCTTGAAACACCTGTACGTTCGTGCCCACCTCGGTTCTTCTCTGAGCGAGGCTCCCAGGGCCGGGCCCAGGAATCGTGACATATTCTCAGTCTGCGATGCACTAGGTTTTTATAGTAAGAGGCTCAAAATAACTATTTTGTGGCTTAAACTCATATATTACAACACAGGGAGAACATTAAAACCAAAAGGCAGTATCAGTGAGAAGGAAGCCAAATTAGTACACGAAATGTATGGTAGAACTACTGAGTTAAATTTGTGACGTGAAAAGTTTTTAAGATCACAAAGTATTCAATGTATGCTATGTACGATATGTTAGAAGACATCTTTAAAAAAATAATCCGTGCAGTAAAATAATTTGAAATATAGATTCTCTTGGATATATTTATTTTCATGAGTCGTTCTTTTCTACTCTGGAATACAAGAAATGCTTTCGTCAACAGCTATCACTTCCAAGGTGGATTCTGTGGCATGATGATATCGCCAACGTCTGCTAGTTCGTGGGCGCCGTCATGCTGTTTTGTGGCGAGGTTTCTTCATATCTACTGAGTACCTTTCTGTAACATCTGATTTAATTCATGACCATTATCCACCAAAATTTGTCTACGTGGACGTGAGAATGTCTGCTTTCCATTCCCCACCCCTGTGGGTCCCCCGAAGGACACCCGAGGAGGCCCCCACCCGGGCGCAGACTGCGAGTTAATAGCCCGCATGGTTACTCCAGCTGCAGCGTGGGACATTGAACAATAGCAAGCACCATCCAGTAATTCAAAACTGAAAATACAAATGGGGAAATTAAACCCCAATTAATGGCTTGTTTAAATTACCCGGTTAATCAACAATTGACCAACTGACATAAAAAATGAGTTTTCTTTTGTAAATGTCTGGGGTCCTGTCTGTCCTCGCTGGGCCCATCGCCCCCCATGTTGAGAGAATAATAAGGTCGGCCGCGGTGGGTCCTTCCTGCAAATCTAATCCCATCGAATCCGATCTCCTCTGCACGGGAAATGTCATTCGTTTGTCAAAATGGAAACAAACGCTTTTTTGAATCTACTAACACTGTGAACAATATAGGTGTATTTCTTGCAGCATGCGTAACCTTTGGCAAAACGATTTTGAGTTCTAGTGTTTACTTTTTGTTATATAGATATTTATGCAAATATCTACATAATGTAGATGCGCTAAGCCTAGTACATACTGTTCTGCTAATTAACAGAATATTAACACATTTTACTTATTGATTTATGTAATCCATGTTAAACACTGTTTTAATCTTTTTGGATTCATTATATACCTGGTCCAAAAATAGCACTTGAGAGAGCAACGCGTGAGAGAGCAAGCTTTGGACTTAATTCGTATGCCAGAGGTATAAAGGGTCTGTAGTACTTTGTCCCTACAATAGACTTAAATGTGCTCATGCTCCTTGTAATAACAGTATTAATTCAAACTAGATGATGTAGAAATTTAAATATTGTAGATATTCGAATATCATTTCCAAAAGGTAAAATAAAGAGCTGCTCAGAAATGCACGTGATGCTCGCTGAAGGTTACAGGATCTGATGGTGCTGTCGCCGCTGTGGGATGCAGGGGGCAACGCCCCCTGGGCCCCAGAGGGAGGAGCTCGTTGCTTCCGGGGTGAGGGATGCTTCCTGCACCATCAGAAGGGCTGCGCTTGTTAGCATGGCACAGCGAGCTCATCCTGTGTTAGCCAGAGTTCTCGTCACTGTGCCTAATTCAGCCCGTATGCCATCGTTGTACCTACAGGGGTCCATCCCTGCCAGCCTGTGGGGCAGGGGGCAACCCTCAGCCTCTGCATCTCCCCGGGATGCCCATGCTCCGGGCTCTCACGCCATTTATGAAAACTCGCATCAGTAATGACTTATGAACCTAAAATAAAAATATGCCTATACACGAGGGGCTTAGAAGCAGCGATTTGCTTGGAGAGGTGGCGTGGAAAGGTGTTTACGGCAGCTGTCACGTACCTCATATCCTCTGAGGGAGGGACTCAGGCTCCTGTATGTTTATTACCAGGATCTCATGAGGGGTTGAAGGGGCTGCGTTTGGACAAAGAAATGGTCTTCGTCAATTCTATCAGACGGTGAGGGTTTCCGGGGTCTAGCACCCTGCCCGTAACCTTATCCTGGTCCCCAGCTATCTCTCACAGCAGGGGTGTCCCCAACCCCGAGGAAGTGCTTGTAATTTCCCAGTACCAGTGTCACAGCCCTGGCTGAGAGGTCCGTGGCACTATACAATCCAGCAGCTAGTGTTTACAGAGTAAAGGCCCCTGGGCCGCCAAGCCTTCGGCTCACACCTGAGGCTGGGCGAGGTTCTCTGCTTCATCACTAAGGCACCGTGCGACCCTCAGCAAGCACATTAGCTTCTCTGAGCTCCAATTCCTTCACCTGTAAGTAAAACTAACGACACCAAACTGTTCTATAACTTTTCTCTGAGGATCAAATGGAAACTTGTCCACAAGACACTTGATGGATGCATGGCACAGAGAAAGACCTTCATAAATTCGCAGTTATCAAATCAACGCGGCATATGCACGCACACAGAAGTGTTACGCTAAGGTTCACCTGGGTGAAATTTTGCTCGGTCGCTAGGACATAGCACATCTATTAGAGTAAGTGACCAAGGTAAGACCAAATTCAGCTGATCATTAGGAAAACTTGGCAAAAACCATGCCCAGACCGCCTTGAGAAGCATGATAAGATCTTCTCGTCCATTGAAAAGCTAGGACTATACTTCAGCTTCCAGAAATTTTCTGGGACTCAGCATGCAGTCACCTGGTTTGTGGCTCCTAGAGTTCCACTCATTCTCTGGCCTGTCATTTCTTGGCCAACTTGCAAAGAGATGAGTCTGGCTCTGATTCTGGTGAATGGACTGTGACCCTAAAGTGTCCCGCTGGGTTTTTTGGGTCTCTTTCTTGTTCCTGTGGAATAAAAGCAAGCAGTAGACCCCTCCACTCGTCACGTGGAAGAGAGGCATCTGACAGCTGCTCACCTCTAATCTCACAACTGCCTGCACAGTTGTGTCTTAAAGTAATCGGTGTCTCCTAATATACATTTTTTCCTTCTCTTGGAGGATTGTGAAATGCGTTTTTAATTAAACAGATACCATTGAGATAAAAAATTAATTTTAAAAGTTGACTGTAAGCTGACTTATGAGTTTTGATCACCTGAGGTTTATTTGAAGGCACTGAAATTCCTTTCTCTATCCCTTCAGTGATTTTGAGAGAACTTCATTAATAGGTGGCAATGTCATCTGTATTTATTTCATGTTCTATTTTCTTATGGTTAGGTGAAAAACTTTATTTCATTATAATCAAGGTATATAATTATGTCAAAGAGTAAAAAACAGACTAATCAATAAACCATGTGAGCACAATATTGAGTTATGTATAAAAATTTCGAGCAAAAAATTATGTTTTTGTATTTGGAAACAAAGAAGAAAATTGAACTTGGACCCTTTTGATAACAGTGGAAATTAAAATCAGAGTGAAAGAGAAAGAGAATTTGAGATCTGGGTTCCAGCCAGGTATGCCAGTTAATTTGGTGGCGTGCATTAGTGACTTAGCCTCCCAAGACTTTTTTTCCAAATTGTTTAAAGAGGAGTCTGAATAGCTAAGACAGTTAAATATAATAGAATGTAAAGAAAGCTTGTATAAGTATTTAATAGATATTCATTTCTTTTTCAGTTTTTGTCATTTCCTTGAAATCAGGTTTCATCAAAAACAGACAAATAAGCCCCAAATCATGATATATAACCAAGTTATAATCAACTATAAAAACAATAAAAGCTGAGGCTACTTTTAGAAAATTAATCAGTTGAGTGGTAAAGTCACAATCACACATAGCTTTTGCAGCCGTAAGGCCTATGATCCATTAGAGAGAGAAATATTAACAATATAATCACAGGTAAGTGCATGGGAAAAATGCAGGGAGTGATAAAAACCAAACCTGGAAGATTTGAAGTAATCTCGGGGTTTGCACCGTCTTCTGAAGCAGTAATATTTGCACCGAAGACTGGAGACCATGCAGACCAAGGCAGGAGATTATCCTCCAGCCCCGGGAAGAGAGTGTGGCAGGTGCGGATTGAATGAAAGGTGGATGTGGAAAGCTGGATGTGAGGTTTGGCGGCAATGAGACCGGAGAGGAGGATGCTGGGAGCTCGGGGCGGGGCGGGCCAGCGGCTCCCGGAGGGCGACAGGGCACTTGGCGGGGGAGGTCTGACGGGCACTCGAGGGGCAGCGGGAAGTCACGCGTGGCAGACCGCACGTGTCCCCAGCGTCCCTCACTTTCCTGCGCCCTGCTCTATCCATCGTGCCCCTGGGCTGGGCCGCAGGACTTGCCTTGGCCAAAGGAATGAGGTGGAAAGAAAGGGGTGTCGGGTTCTGGACTTGGACTTCGAGAAGCCTTACATGTTACTCCTTGTACTCGTGGGCTTCTGTCTGCACCTCTTTATTTTCTATTTCACCAAAATACTTCTCAAAGTCCTTTCAAAGTTATTCTAAACTTGTATCAAATCCAGGCTCCACATATTAATAGCTGTGTGAAACTGAGCAAGCTGCTTAAATTCTCTAAATACCAATTTCTTGACTTGCTGGGGAGTTGACTCGTGATGACTTGAGGATTAAGTGAGGTGACGCAGGTGAGATACGATATAGCGCAGTGGTTCTCGACCTGTGAGTTACAGCTTTCTAAGCACCACAGATGCTGGATCCCAGGCACCTGGACCTCACACCAGACTCTGATTTTCAGCTGGTCTCAGGGGAGACCGAGGCACACGTTTCATGTTTCTGTCATCATTTTGACATTTTCTACAGGTATTTCTCATGCAGCATAAAGTAGAAAATACTTAATAGGAAAACAGGTATCTAGTACATTCTCAATAAGAGGCAGTTACCATCACTACCATCATCACCTATGATGCCTGGATTCTGAATTGAATTTTCACAGTTGAAGAAATTAAATTGACCTTGGCAACCAAAAGTAACCTAAAGGCAAATACATAGGAACCTTCGATTTTAAAAGGTATTATAAGCTTACTACTGTAAATGAAATCTGTATTTCATATGGAAGAGTTAGAATGCGTACGGATAACAATTATGTTCATCACCATAATCTGTCTTTTGGGCAGAGAAAACACCAAATCGAGTCTTCCAGATGAACGGCTGTAACAATTTAAATCCATATAATTTGAATTAAATTCAACTTCTATAAAAAAGTTGCATTTGAGAAAAGAACTATTAGAAGACACTTTCCAAAATATCACTTGTTTTAAAATGTACTGAAATAGACAAAACAAAACTCGTGTTTTAATTAAAAAATAACGATAACATCGTTCCATGCTACTCATGACAATCTACGTCCTGCACATCTCGATGGGAAAGAACGTAGAGCATCACACCTTTAACTAGTGCTTACAGGTTAGACATGCACAAAGGAGATGAGAAATGTCATGTCTTGAGATCACCAACAACACGGCGGAGTTCACTGCCAAGCACATGAATGATTAATCATCTTTGAATTATCATCGCCCTTGGGTTTTTCAAATTTGCTGAACATTTCTCACATTTTATAAATCCCGGAGACTTCATTTACAAAATGTGGCATTTCAGATAAACTCAGCCTGCAGCACACACTCCGGGGCCATGTAGATGACATGCTAATCCCGACCCGATCTCCACTGCTGATGAGGACCCTTGACATTTCATCAAGGAGGTGCTCAAGGACCAGGCAGAGGCTCGCTAGAAATGTAAGGGCCAGCACATGCCACGAAAGGGCGTTCCCGCCGAACAAGGTCCCTTCTTGGCTTCCGGCAGGACTTGGCGTTTCCTAGAACTTCATTCCGGTTTTGCTGTGATAAAAGGAATAATTTTCTTAAAAACTGACATGTTAATCTAACCTTTCTGCTAGGATATTATTCAAAGTTGCTAGCATTTTACTGTTTAATAGCAGAGAGAGACATCTTTACGGTTTTAGTGGTTACCTATTAGTCACTGAGAAATCAAGCCACTCAAGCTGTCCTTAAGGAGGGACGCCAGTGCCATCGTCTCTCTCCACATACCCCAGTGAGCTCCGGCCATCAACTCTCTTACTCTCAGCGTCTCACTCAAGGGTTCATGGATATGCACCTTGTATTCATTTAACTCGCCTCACTCAAGAGGGGATTTCCACTGCAGTGTTAAAGAAATAAATGTTTGTCTTTATTTGTCAACATTTAGCTCACCATTAGAATAAGAAAAGTGCTCTATTTAGGATGTTCCAAGATGGAGAAGCAAAAATAGCTAGAGAGGTCAAGCTCTGCTGCCCCCCACGGGCCAGGGGGTGTCACAACGGGCGGGTCATCACAGACCAGAGCCCTTAGGCCATATGTGTGAAACGAGATGAAATCAGGCAGCTACAGTTGTGCCTTCATTTGTCTTCATGACTCACCAAAGCACCTAGAGTCGCCGAATTTAGTAATCTGGATGACAGTTATCGACTGAGATGTAACTTCACCCTAAAGGGTGAGTCCCAGGATTTAGGGAAACCTCAAGCTTTTGGTTTCTCTTGGTTTTAAGAGAAGTGTTTCTTTGATGAAACTCTTGGTCCTTTATACCCAACAGCCTTCCCAGTCTCTGAAGCTGCAGGGGACATTACAAGCTCGGGTCAGTAAAGCACTTTCCCAGGTTTGCCGTAAGGGAGAGGTAGCCCTCGCCCCCTACAGTATGAATCGTGGGACCCTCCACTCCTGGGTGAGTTCCAGCAACAACTTCCTTCCGGTCTCCAGCCACCCCCCCCCCTCGACGTGGGCAAGGGTCTCAGAGTCATGAAGCCGGTGTGGTCCTTTTCGCCTGTGGCCATGCCTCCTTTCACTTTGTGGAAGTGATTTGTAGCAGTGGTCTTAGAAATTCATTAAAACGGGCAGAGAGAGGGCGGTTTTGCCTCCTGCTGTTTGGGACCGGCCGGCCTGCCAGGACCTAGTGAGCAGTAAGTCACTGCAGCCACCCGAAGGCTCCGATGAGCACTCCTGTTTTCACTCTGACTTTGGGACACGGCAGACAGAAACACTTTTTTCTTTCTTTCTTTTAATTTTTTTGTTTGTTATGGTTTTTTCGGTTTTGTTTTTTGGTAATGTGAAAAAAGCGAAGAGCCAGCGAAAGGTGAACTTTGGCCCAAAGCGTGAGATACACAGAGAGATTTGTTCAGCTCAGGTGTTAAAGGAACCTTTGTTGGACACGTCTTTCTCAGGGGAAAGTTTGTTTGACCTTTTCATTGAGGTAGAAACAGAAATTAATTCCAATGTCACACATATCTGCAGTTAATCTGGAATTATACACACCTGACTGTCATGTGAATCTGCATGTACCTTTCGTGTGTTTAGCTCACTTATTCCCAACTACCTATACAATCTTTCTAAAATCTCTCGGGGAAAAGTACAAGACTTTTCTTTCTCTTTTTGTTTTAGAATGGTGTCTAAAACAGTCCCCTGGTGGCCAGTAAAAATCTAACAAAAGTAAGATTTTGTTGGTAGTGACAACAGTAGTTCAGGTAAGCAGAGTCTTGTTTGAAGAAGCAGCATTTTACAAGTAATACGTTAAAGAAAAATTCAAGTATCTGGAAAGTTCTAGAAGGTGGAACAAGTCATCAAAAAAGGCGATGTAGCAGTAGCCCTGTCAGTGCTGACTCCGTGAGTCAGCTTCCCAGGGCCCGAGCCGGGCGGAAGGAAGCCAGCACGCCAGAGGAAGGGACACAATTCTAGTTTAAGCTCGTGTCCCAACATGACAAAGACAACGTATGACAAACCCACAGCTGAGATACTTAGTAGTGAAAAGTCGAAAGCTTGGGAAAGAACGAAGTGGGCGGTATCACGCTCCCCGATATTCCTGGTATCACACTATATTTCAAAGCTATAGTAATCAAAAACAGCATGGTGGTCATTTAAGTTGCTCCCAGTTTTTCTCTATTAAAAGTATTCCTATGGATATAGTTGACTCCTTCCTTCTTGAACTACTACTGTCTTCTTTTGATAGTTTTTTATACCTGGAAGTCCTCCCAAATTATTAAAGGCTACTTTTCATTCTACTATACTGATTTCTTTATCCAAACTTAGATTAGTGAGGCCCAGGCTCAGTCCTGGGGTATCTTTTCTTTTTCTAACCTTTTCCTCCTTTATTAATCTCCACTGTTAAAACAACAACAACAAAATGGTACTGGCTCAAGAACAGAAACATAGATCAATGGAGTGGAATAGAGAGCCCAGAAATAAATTCTCACTTATTTGGTCAACTAGGCTATGACAAATGCAACAAATATACCCAAGGGAGATATGACATGTCTTTGATAAGTGATGGTGGGAAAACTGGACAGATCCATGCAAAAAATGAACTTGGGCCATTTTCTTATGCCTTATACAAAATTCAACTCAAAATGTATTAAAGACTTAAGTGTAAGACCTGAAACGATGACACTCCTAGAAAGAAACACAGGCAGTAAACTCTTTAACAGCA
The DNA here is from genome assembly GCA_028627145.1 of Eidolon dupreanum. Taxonomy (NCBI): domain Eukaryota; kingdom Metazoa; phylum Chordata; class Mammalia; order Chiroptera; family Pteropodidae; genus Eidolon; species Eidolon dupreanum. The sequence goes on from CM053514.1 coordinate 1,322,764, forward strand.
CTCTTACTAATATCTATATAAGAAACTCAGCTGTATAAGAAACTTATACAACTACACACACACACACACACACACGCGCGCGCGCGCGTGCGCGCGCACACGCACACAATCCAATTAAAAAAAATAGGCAAAAGACCTGATTAAATATTTCTCCAAAGAGGACATACAGATGGCCAATAGACATATGAAAAGATGCTCAACATCACAAATCATCAGGGAAATGCAAATTTAAACCACAATGAGATACCACCTCATACCTGTCAGAATGGCTATCATCAATAAATCAACAAACAAATGCTCGTGAAAATGCAGGGAAAAGAGAACACTTCTGCACTCTTAGTGGGATTGTAAATTAGGGTAGCCACTATAAAAAATAATAGAAAACATCAAAAAATTAACTACAGAGCTGCCATATAATTCAGCAATTCCATTTCTGGGTATTCATTCTAAGAAAAAAAACCCACAAATTCAAAAAGATATATGCACCCCTATGTTCATTGCAGCATTACTAGTAATAGCCAAGATATGAAAGCAACTTACATGTCCATCGATAGACGAATGGATAAAGAAAATGTGCTACATATATACAGTGGAATATTATTCAGCAATGAAAAAGAATCAGATCTTACTATTTGCAATAGCATGAATGGACCTGGAGGATATTATGCCAACTAAGTGTAATAAGTCAGACAGAGAAAGGCAAATACCATATGATTTTATTCATATGTGGAATGTAACAAAACAAATGGAAGAAACAAAAAGAAACAGAAATAGACTGAGAGATCTAGAGAACAAGCTGATGATTCTTAAAGGGGAGGATTTAGAGGATGGGTAATAAAGAATGATTGACCATGAAATCTAAACCTGAGCAACACATATGTAAGACATATGAATAAAAATAGACGTGATTTATTTAAAATAATTTTAATTTCTTTTATTAAATGGGAAGAGCTCATATAAAAAGGGAAGCTGGCTCTAATAAGAAGAGAGTTGATATAAAACATAGAAAATTATAGTAAATAAAAACAAATCTGCTTTGATATCATTTTAACTTTTTCTGACCCCTCGTCGCTGAGTAGCAGTTCTGAAACATGATGAAGAGCACGCGATTTCAAGTCAGACCATCACAGCTTGACATGCGCCTTCTCCACTCACAAGCTTTGTGAATGTCACTTACCTACGCCCCAGCCCCGAGGCTGCAAGTGGTGTGTAATAGCACCCCGATCACTGAGGTATCTGGAGATTATTTAATGCCTTTAAAGTACTTATCTAGCATCTGCTTTACCTAAAGTAAGTGCCCAATAATTTGATTTTTCACTATTACCCCAACTCTTGATTATATGGCCATTGCATCTATTTTTAGCTAATGGAAATCAATGATTTCTTTGGCTAGTGTTAATTGGTACTATTTAATAGTAAATTCAGAGATCATGCTGAAACTTTTTGTAAAGACAAATATTTTACATTGTATGATTTCCTTTTTTGTGTGTGTATACATATCACATGACCTGTATGTAACAGCTGTCTGGATTCGTGTCGTTGACATTTGACACGTGCAGAGACCCCTGCATTGATTAGATAATCCCATCCTTCCGGTTATGGTCCTTCCTGCCATTACGCCTTTTTTAAAGATGAAGAGAAGGTTCTAATTACAAGTCGGATGAATTCCCCAGGACAGTTGTCCTTCTCCCATCGTCTTCAGCACCCACCCCACCGGCGCCTGAACCCACCTGACTCCCTGCATCTCTGCTGACCTTGGATCCCTTTCTTTGTCTTATTCCAAGAGGTGCCCTTGGAAAACGTCCCCTCTGAGGAACCTACAAAAGCCATGTTTCCCTTATTTTGCAAAACTTCTTCTAGTTATACTTCTCACAAGCATGACCTGTCTTTAATCACTGCGTGACCTTGACGAGATGTAGAATCACAGAACCTTATCATTCCCGTGGACTGCACCGATATCCAGTTGAACCCAACACAGGAAATTTCTCTCCGACCTTCCTGACAAATGGCCGTGCGGCCCTTGCATGCATTTCTGCAGTGACAGGTGCTCAATAACTCACGGGGCAGCAAATATCATTGTTGACAGCCCCAAAAGCACCCCATATTTAGCCAATATATGCCTCCCTACGACTTCACTCAGGCAGTAATTCAGCATTGACGGGGCGGAAGGCGCACTGTAGGGTTAAGAAAACTCGTTTCATTTCTCCAGACAGACTGTAAACGAAATGGAACTTTCCTCTCTCGCTGTTCTCCTGTGCTGAACGATAGGTAGCTTCCGGTTAATCGTGATCACCTTTGAAAGCGGCTCCAGCTGAGCATTCTGGACTTTCCAGATGTGCAGAGGCCACCGTATACCCCTGCACACTTCCACGCCGGCCTCCGCGCACTATTCTGTCAGGTTTCATTGGTGTTTCATGAATCGCTTCAGTTATTTTCCAAGCGCTTTACTGAGTTTTCCCCTCTTAAGCCAGAGACTGACTAAGATAACTTAGACCAGGTCTTCAGTTTCTTCACACGTACAAGTGGAGCAGGAGGTCTGGGTCTGGCTTTACATAGCAGAGGGCATTATTGAAATCTTAAAGTGCTACTATGCCTCTTCATTCATCAAGATGTTATTTGCAATCGTATTACACATGCGTGTGTGTGAATTAATCAATGAAGACTTAATATTTTCTATACAAGTAAAATGCAGATTCCACTCAATGATAATAGTAGGTAACCTTCCTAGGTGTTAGTGGTTTATAAATTTTGACCCATTTAATCCATATAAAAATCCTGCTAGGAATGAACCATTTTGATCTCCTTTTGGGGGCTGAAGGAAACTGATATATGGAGAGAAAAGTGGCAGAGGTGGCATTTGAAGCCGGCCTTCCTTCTGAGTTCTCTCCATTATCATGCAGGTGCTTCTGGGCCCAGCGGTGAGGGCCTGTGAATCTGTGATGGAGATGTGGTACCTGTGCTTTGGTGTCAGGAGGAGGCGGGGAGGGGAGTTTAAGGATGAGAACCGTTAAGTGGATGGGAACTTAGTTGATATATACAAAGTACAAGACAGTTGGGGAGGCTTTTCTCAGGTTATTTGCACATCGCGACCCCTCCAGCACAGGCGGCCACTGCGGTCAATCACGGAGTCCCAAATACGGGTCCCTTTCTCTGCCTGCTCCTTGGGAGTGAAAATCTTTGAAATTGACTTGAAAAATATTTAAAAACAAAAATCTGACACAAGTTTTGGATATTAAAATTACAATGACAGCCCTCGACAAATGCTTGGAAAAGGAGGTTTATCAGAAACTCGCAGGCTTTGGATGGAGGATTTGACATCAAAGGCAGATGGTGAAGTTCTAGAGTTTAATGCATTCTTCAATTGTAGAATTAACTCTTTTTTTTTTTTCAAAGTTTGCAATCACAGAAGGTCATTTTCAGGATAAGTCAGATACTGCTTGTCACTTAAGAGCAGGATTCTATCTGTAGGCTTTGGGGTAGTGAAGACTGGATGTAGTTGGGTTGATGTCACTGTCACGGGCCGGAACACCAACCATACCTCCCAGGTCACTGACAGGATGGCAGGTTAGTGATGGGTTGAAATATTTTCCTGAATATTATCACCATATACACTTAACATGCAACGAGGCTGAAAGAAAGAAGGAGAAACCGCGCAAGTGGGAACGCAAAATCGCTTTTTCCGTTCTAGCTTTGGCTGCGTGTATCAAAGAAGCAGCACTTTGGACAGTTTATTTTCATGTTCACGATTTCATGAGGAGGTAGGAAGTGGGCTCCTCTTCAGTCGGTGTGAGACGTGAGCTGAGCGCAGAGTCACACGGCGTAAGTGAGCAGAACTCCTCTTTCCCACTGGCTTGCACTCCCGCGTGAGACGCGTGGACTTCCCTGCTGCGCGGTGTTGAACAGCGCGTTCCCGCCTCTGCCCACGGCGTCGCTCACACGACACATGCGCGATCTGAAGACGATGTCGCCGGCATCCTCCTCCAGCAGACGGGAACCGCAGAAGACGCAGGTGCAGGCGGTTCACCGGGACCTCCCCGCTGCGGCTCCGAGTTGCTGCACCGACCCTCCTGAAATCATCGGCATTCTCAGGAGGGAAAAGAAGAAAAAAGAAGATAAGCCCAAGGGAAGTCGCGCTACACTGCTTGTTCGATGTTTTGGAAAATATGAAATTGAATTGATGTAATGGAATCCCGAGCCAGCGTCTCCGTATCTGCCCTGTAGAGATGCCCATCACATTTCAGCACCAGACGCTGTCCAGTCAGAGATTCTGCTGGAAGCTGTCATATGTCACGCAGTGTCCCCTCGGGCACGGAAGACATTCTTTGGCTTCCGGTGTGCTGCCAGCCGAAGGCTCGCAGGTACAGTCTCCTTTGGGGATTCATAATTTCAATGTACCTTTCCTCTCACAGACAGCCTGTGTCCGGCGTCAGAACATGGGGTGTAAAGGCTCACCCAATCTCCAGGCTACTGTGACATCCCAGTCATAGACCTCCCGTGGGTGCGGCTCAAGTCATGCTAAGGATTGCACCACGACTCAGCTTCTCCCACTGCCAACACCTCTATCTCTTTCAAGATATTGACCCAATCACACTCCCTAATAAGAACCCTGCATGCTAATTTCAGTCTCAGTGTTGCTGCCCAGGGGACCTAAATTGTAGAAGTCGATGCCAGGAATTGTCCAATGGAGGAGAGGTTAAGTGGAATTTTGGACCTGGACCGGGTGCCCCCCAACTAGTGGCAAAGAACTCACTGGTGGCAGATGGGGCATAGCCAGTCCCTAGTGCAAGATTACAGTGTGAGCGCTAAGACTAGCTATTTATGAACTACAATGTTATACCAGGGGCAGGAACTGCCTTAGCTGGTACAGTCTGGCATTTGATAAATATAAAGTAAATAGTGACTGTAAGGATAACAGATCGAGGGGCTATTGCTAAGCTGAACAGTGATGGATTGGTAATAAAACACTAGATGAGGAAACAGGAGCCTCACTAATTGCCTATAAAGACATTCTTATCTCCTGAAGCTGCAGGACAGAGAAAGCTGAGGCCCAGACCTAGAGCTTAACGATGAAAGTAGCTGAGTTTCAAAAGAAGAAAACCAAGGCAGTTCTTCCAGGCCAAGGGCAGGAGTGTGGTTGAGAAAGAATGGATTCTGACACATCGGATGGGGACAATTGGGTTGATGCTCCAAATTTCTCAAATCCTCAGATTTCTCCAAACCCTCATGTCTTACAAATGTGACTTATTGCTCCCTATTAAGCACACACTGCCCAGTAAGGCCAGGGACTGCCTGTTGCTTGATGAGAGGTCTCTGTCTTTCAAGAAAACATGCACACAGCATAGGTTCTTCCCCTACTTTTTCTTCTGGTGTCTGCGTAAATAAACCTGTTAATATCCCGGACTCACTAAGGAAGGAAAGAAAGAACGCTCTTTGGGAGCTGAAGGTCTAGTTTACAAATACTGGCGAGGTCTCGAAGAATACTGCAGGGGAGATAAACAATTTTACCTCTACCCTTCTATGTTCTTGGCTCAGAGGCTCCTATGATAAAAACACAGATTCACAGGGGAAAAGCAAATTTAATTATATACATCCATATGGGGGCCCTACAAATATATGAGACTCAAAGAGGTAACCAGAGCAGAAAATTTTCATGTCTTTTAGACAAAGAAATGTTAATTTTGTGAAAAACTAATGACACAAAAAGGTTTGGACTAGGGAATTTTGTTCCCTTATGCCAGCTGGAAATGTAAACTTATTACATGAGCCAGCCTGAGTTTCATGACTGATACAAGAGATCTATGTAAATGGGAGGAAAACGAGTCTCTTTCTTTCTTCCACCTTACTGAAAAAGTGCTTGCCTGGGGATTGGGACTTGTTCTTAACGGCTCTTAGAGCAGGATGATCCCAAATGGGCAAGAAGCTGTGGATGAGCCCAGGGCTCTTTGAAGGAAAAAACAGGTTCCATCTCTTTTACGAGTCCAGAGGAAATTATTCATGTTCCAAAGGGTCACGTGTAAACAAGAAAGGTGCTTAAGAATATGTTTCTTTTGTCCCCTATTTTAACAGTATGTTAAACAGAATGTCATCTATGTGAAAACGAAGCATTCTGGTTTTGTCGAGCGTGTGCGGCGTGCTCCCTGAGAGCCAGGTCTGGAGGGAGCCTCATTGTCAAGTCCAGGCAGCAATAAATAACCGTGGTGCTGGCACCTGGGGCTGCCGCCTGCGAGGATCGTTTCTGAGAACATTCTAGGCACAGGAACGACACACTTGATATCAGTCACTTCAGTTCGAGTTTGTAAACATCCTTTCTTATGAGGGTGAAAAGAATAAATGTGTCTTATTGTTCTGAACGCAAATAGCCATCACCAAAACATAGCTGTAATTTCAGTGTGAGAATGCAGGTCTTTCTCAAAGCAGAAAGGACATAGAAATACAGATGTGGAAATACTTTGTATAAAATCTTGGTTTCAGATAAATAAGAGATAAAACCTTTGTTTAGGGCACATACAAGATATTTGTGTTATGTATTTGTTAATTTCTTGGAGACTCTGACTTTTGATGTGAAAATGAAAATGGTAACATCTTGAATATTATATAAGTACCAGATTTTACACATGTAAAATACTTAACACAGTATCAAGCAAATGATAATAACTCAATAAACGATAGCTATTATCATTTTTATTGTTAACGCGGTATTTATGTCAATGAGTTCCTACAAAGGCAGTGTGGAAGTATTCCTCCTCAAATGCACAAATGTTGTGAGCACATCAAGTGCTTTATAGCCATTCGTGTTTTAAGAAAAGGAGTTACCTTTTGAAGTAGGCAGTAGAGTAAAAATCATTCCCGTGACTTAAGAAAGACTATTTTTTACAATTAATAAATATTCTTTAAACTAGTATTCCTCTATGAAAAAATGGACACTATCTACCTAATTCAGTAGCGCACTCTAAAATATATTTTTAGCTGAACATTAAGCTCCTTTGAATCTGCCTTATTATTCTAGAAAGCTAAATAAATAAATAATAATTATAGGATAACGTTCTTTAGATAAACATTTGTTAGATAGAAATTCTATTATAAAATTGTATATGTATAACATATGTGTACTATATATAGATATCGACATAAAAATACTAAAGAAAATCTGGAAAGAGTTAATATTTTCAAGATTTCATATACATTATTATTTGTCAAATAACATATACAGTTCTTTAAAGAGAAATTAAACATTGAACCAATTTTAAAATAGTTATCTGTGCTTAAATATGTCTACGGAAATGCTTACCATTGATGCCGTAACGAATCAACACAAAGTGGGTGATCTAAAACAAAAATATTCCCTCCCAGTTTTAGAAGTTAGTAGTGCAAAGTCAAAGTATAGATGGAGCCCGCTCCCTCGGGGGGCTCAGAAGGAAGAGTCGTTCCCCTCTTCCGCTTTGGTGGCTGGTAGCATCTTCTGGCTTCTGGCTGCCTCTCTCTCTGCTTATCTGCACATGGATCTTCTGTGGATGTCTTCTCTGTGTGTCTGTCTTATAGGATACTTGTCACACTTGGTAATTCAGGATGATCTCTCATTTCAAGATCCTTAATTACATCTGCAAAGACCTTTATTCCAGATAAAGTACCATTTATAGGTTCCGGGGATTGGGACATGGGTATATTTGTTTGAGGTCACTATTCAACCCATCCCAGCTGCTACCTGGAGTTACAGTGAACAATGTTTTCTGGGCAAATGATTTTTGGAATCATTCGATGCATTATTGCCTTCAGCAACATTCAAATTGTGAAGAAATGAGTCATTATGATATCAAGGGATGGTTTCACATTTTTAAACCCAGGCTTTAACACATTTACTTGTCCATAAATATATTTTTTAAACAAAATACAAAGTAATATCTTTGGATACACTAACATTCCAAGAAATACATTTTCAGCAGTTATTAACATTCACACCTACAAGTGGGGCACACACATGCCTTCAAAAAAACATGTTCAAATTTAAACTAACCCTACTAGAGTATTTATGGGAGATTTTTTTAAATGAATGCATCAGTGAGAAGAGTTTTGCATATGGATAGGTAAAATCTTTTGAATAATCGAAGTCTCTAACGATTATTAAAAATTATAATAAGTGATGTTGTTCTCAATCAGATCCTTAGCTGACACTGAATTCTAGTGAGCAACTTTCTCCCTTACTAAACATTATCAGAAGAAATGTTTCTTATGGAGATTGTATGAAGCACACACAAGCTTCAGTTTTTTTCCTCTTAATTTTTATTTTGACATTACTCTTCCTTAAAATAGAAGCTCAGTTTTAATCAAGGACCACTTCAGACTAGACCGGCACAGACATATTCGTGTAGATGAAGAGATGCTCTATTTTCCTGAGGTCGGTTGTTGGTCAATAAAGAGGAATTTAGGTGTTTGACTGCATCAGCCAAATAAGTCTTTCCTCACCAACGCTTTTGACCATCTGCCTTCCTGAGCGCTCATATTCACAGCATGTTTGTGTCTCTACAATGTACATTTAATGATGATTCTAACAGTGTTTTCAAGGGCAGAGATCATGGAGAACCCGCCCCTACTCACATCTACATGGTAGGATTGTCTTCCTTTTCTTGTGATTTTTGTCCTTGGTGTGTGGCAAAGCTCAGAAGGCCATTAAAGGTCAGCAGTAATTGAAAAATAGCGATGATACAACATTTGCATCGTGGAAGACGTTTTCAGCGACATGTTCTCCGTACACCCTCTTCGATATGGGACAGCCTATGGCAGTGGACTTGTGTAGAGCACGTGATGGGCTGCCGAGGTAGACAAGCGAGGGGTGCATAGCACAGCTCCTGTCCAGCAAGGACTCTAGCCTAGTCTGAGGGACAATGAGATACATGAATAAATGAGCACGACTGATAGGGGTGTAGCATTTCACCTGCCCTGCGACCCCTGCCCAAATCTGGCTGATTAGCACACCCAAATAGTCAGTAGCCTAATGGAAAACAATTGACCATTTGTTTTATCTGTGCAAGCACATCGTGACTTTGTAGTCCACAGCCCAAATGACAAACTTTCCTGGGTCTAAGGCCAGAGTAGAAGTTACCATTCTTTTTCTAAATTTAAAATTTGGGTCACATGTAAATAGATATGCTTACAAAGACAAGCACAGCTGTGAGCGCACCAAAAACATAAAGTGGCGAGTCCCCCGGAGGTAAGACAGAAAAACGGTAGGCCAGCCACATTCCCGCATCACGGGCACACAGAACACAGAGTAAAGACAAGCCCTCCACATTCCCACCAGCAGGCAGAAGAGAGGGGGAGCCTGTCAAAATGGCCTCGCCTGGCGTGTGTACTGCGCATGACAATGCCAATAGCTCTCTGACGCCCGGCTGCAGTAGAAAAAGGGAGTGTCTGTCTGGGTTTTGTCATGGAGACAAGAACCCCTAAGCTGTAGTAAAGCTCTGACAGCTCTTTAGACCCTAGGAAAAATGTCTGTTCCCCCAAAAACTCCCAGGAAGAGGAGCAAGGAGATGGCCCATGGTCTTAGTCCTTGACGGGACGAAATACGTGAAATGATAATCCTATCGTTCTAATCGGTCTATCCTAAGACACCTTCTCTGAGAGTAATGTGCTTTCAGTCTCAAATCCAAGCCAGAATAAGTACTCTTACCATGCATGTGAATTTATGTTCATTGGTGATACAAGGAAGTCTGACTTGCTTTGCTCATCTCAATCACTATTTTTTAATTCTTCTCGAAATTACGATTCAGTATGGTGAACGTGACATTACAAGCAGAGAAAGGACTGAATATTTTTCTGTACTGGGTCTCAGAATATTTCCCAGAGATGTAAGTATGTGGATTAGGCATTTTAAGTAAAGTCTTGCAGAATTGCCTTAATTGGCTAACTTAAAAAATCTGCATAGTACATTTCAATCCTTTTTAACTGAATTAAGTAGTCTTAAATAACATCTATATTGGGCAAAGGGACAGTCTAATCCTATAATTCCTCCATGCCTAAAACTGCCATGCTTTAATGCTTAACAGTCCCGTGGGTTCAGAATTGAAGGTTCTCAGGATTATAAATTACAGGTGGCTCTCAGAGCGTACTGAGTACTCATATGCCAATGACAGTTGTCAGTCTGCCTCCCACAGCCAGAATATTGACCAACTCTTTCCACTTTCTGCCCCCAAAACAGACCAGCTTCTTAATGTTCAGCTTTCCACAAGTTGTAACATCTGATGGTAACTGGGACTACAGATTATTCACTAGCTCATTTTTCCTAAGTTTTTTTTTTTTTTGTAGGAAGATGGTTCAATAATATTATATTACCTACTTAAATAATTTTAACGAATGGGAAATATTCTTCTGAAAGGATGTCCGTCACCTTGTTTGTGATTAATTTTTGAGACAATCATAATGACTAAATCTTAGGAGGGCCCTAATATCATTTTTTCCCCAAAGGGAAAATCATCAACATAGTAAGATTTTAAAAAAATAGGTTATAATCATCTGTCCCAGTTTAATTCCAATCCCTCTACTTTCGTAAACAAATAAAACTTTAAGAACTATTTATTTATCAAAATTTGCTAAAGAAAGGAAATCTGAATTAGAACAAAATCCCTGGGTAAAACAAAGACTTAAATAGAGTTGTGCGTGCCTGTGTGCGTGTGTGCGTGCATGTGTGTGTGTGTGTGTGTGTGTGTGTGTGCATGTGTGTGTTTGTGTTGGGGAACCGTGCTAGAGACTGAGGTGGTGTGTGTAGATCTTCAGACAACACTGGAAAGGTCGGCAGGGTCTCTTAAATGACAAGTCTTGTATTCATGCAGATGGGTTTGACACGTGTTGGAGGGCGATGGGATTGGGTTAGCTGGCTGCAACTACAGTTTTCTTTAATGCAAATAAACTGTCATAGAACATAGATTTTGTCACATAATGTAAGATAGTCGGTTTGTGAAACCTTTGTTTCATGATAGATAGATGGTTGGTTGGATGATAGGTAGATAGATAGATAGATAGATAGATAGATAGATAGATAGATAGATAGATAGATACTACATACAGATGATAAAGAGAGTATGTGCATTTACACTGTGCTGTAGCATAAAACATATTTTCTACCATTTTAATGAACAAGAGTAATAACAACCATTATAGAAAACTGAAAACTACCATTATAGAAAAAAAGTACTTCGTCATTCTCTGCTTCTCATTTACACATATTAAAATAAGTATTAGAGTGTGGAAGACTCATATACAATTAGGTTGCAAAAGAACAGTAGCAATCGTGTGTCAGTTGTCTGCATTTTAAGTTGCTGAGACAGCAGGTAGGCCTGAGATGCACGTGGTAGTCTAAGGTCACACCGGTGTCAAGAAAGCTGTTATCTAATTCAGGTCACGTTCCCCATGACGGAATTATTAAATTGTTGCTTCTATTCTATTGGTTACCAACATTTCAAACTAATTGAAAAGCTTTCAGGGCTGGTGAGAACACTTTCTGTTCGCTATCTGCAGCATGTAAAAATTTCATTTTTAAGAAATAATGAAAAAGATAATATATTCCATCTTGTAGAAAATCTAGGCTCCATACAATGGAGATATTCTTTAATTTCAACAATTATGTGTCCTCATGACCACGTTTACCATAAACTGCCCATTTTTTACGTTTCCTCATTTGTTGATGTTCTGGTCATTACTGTCCCTGAGTCCTCTGTCCACTGGTGGTACTCACGTGCACAAAGCCGAGCCACCATCATTTAAGCAGTGATTTAAATGGTGATACTAGATTTGGTATGATTGTTGCAAGTGTTATAAATTACTTTTTCCTGCAAGTAACAACTTGACCCTGACAACTAACACAATCCATCACCTGCTGGCAGGGGACCCAGGTCAAACAAAAAAAAGTGGTCGGAAAAGATGCCATCGGCTCGGGAGTTTTGTGATCAGTAAAATGAGAAGAAACCAAAGTAGCCGCAACATAAGTCGGAGCATAATAAATACTTCTGCAAACCCAGGTCGGATTTTATACAGTAAAAGAGAAAAGAGGTTATAATTAGATATGTTTTATAACAACTGTAAGTGAGTCTGACAGGAGCGAGTGTGGACGAGCTCAGGGAGGCCTTACGTCCGGGGCCCGAGCAGCGTTTCCAAGGAGAGCGGGTGTCGCAGGCCACGAATGTGAGTGCTCACACCAGGACCGAGTTCCGCATCTAGGTAAAGACCAGGAGTCCTCAGACTCGGCGAAGAGAAAAATCGCAACCAGAACGATGTGGAAGATACATAAATACATGGAAGAAAACAGGAACCTGTGAAATGCCAACCAATGCAATATTGAATCCTGGAAATGAAAATTATACGGTCATTTGCTTTAAAAATGCTGATAGATGTTTAATAGCAGCACAGCTGTGTCCGCGCCTCGGGCAGCCACGCGCCCCCGTGCACATGCAGAGCTGTCAGCTGAAGTTCGCTTTCGTTTGTTGCCCGTTTTCTCTTCTCTTTCTCCCTGCGAATGGCTCCCCGTTCCGGCCCCGGTGGAAACCTGCAGGAAAACGAGGGCACGCAGGGCATACGAGAACCTGCAAGGAATTTCGTTTTCCCGTTGCAGAATTCCTCAGACTGTGTGGACGATCGGTATCGGTCGATGACATTTAAGTTGAAGAAACGTCGTGTATCTTTATTTTTCAAAATCAAAGCAGATATGGCTTTGGCTGAGAAGTCCAGTTTTCCTCCTCCTATTTTCTGAGTCATGGAGTTGCCATCTGCGATGGCTAGGCGGGGAACCTAGGCGTTTAACTGCTCAGCTCGTTGTCCTTGGCATTGAATGATGTCTATGTCACTGTCGGGGTTGGCCTTCTCCGTCTGAGTTACGCCGTGGGGGCAAGGCGGGGTTCCCTTGCTCAGACTTGGGGTTGGGATGGGAAGAGCAGTAGGCAATACAATCTCGTTTCCCCCAGGGTATTATTATAATACAGCATCCCCTACCTACCACCCTGTCCCTGCCTTGTCAGCTGCGCCCAGGTCCCTGTCCCTAAATGTGGCATCGCCCCCTCCCCTCCACCCCGCGTCAGCTCCCCCGAGCCTCGCCGTTCTGTTTCATTCTCACGTCACAGGATTAATGATTTGTCCAGAATTTCTGGTCCGTTCCGATTCGAGGACCCTTAAGGCCTTGGGTTTTGGGTCATTCTTTAGAAATGTAATTGCTACTTTTCTGTCTCTGAAAGATGAATGACATTTTTTTTTTCAAAAAGGAAAAAAGCTGTCTCTTTGATGAGTCATCCTTGCTACATTAAATTTTCAATTGCTCCTCTTAAAAAAAAAGATTTCTAAATGAAAATAAAAATCTTTTGTGCTAAAGGAGAAATATTTTCAAATGTATTATTTTCCTAGCTGGTTAAAATAGTTGATGAATGGTTATTTAAAAAACGTACATGTATATACACCATGAATTTCATGATAGTCTAAAGTTAATATGTTCAGCAATAACAATACAGGGTATAAAGTATTAAATAATGCAATATGCTAGAATTACTTCCATTTTCTGAATGATAAATCCAATTTAATTAAGTCTGACTTTGATTGCTGTGGACTTCAAATGAGTTTTTAAAAATACCTCCCAACTGTTCTCCAACCCTTACTTAGCATGCTGTATTTCGAGTGCTTTGTTCTTAAAGAATATCAAATTTATTATCCAAAGAGGTTGAAGGAAAGAAGAAACTTTCTCCGCACTAAATCGCTCTAAGCAAAGATTGTTTTCAAGCTAATGAAGTCTTAGTATTTTCTGAACAGCGCTTAGGGGAAGAACAGCAAATACCTTCCCATGCGTAGAACATTATCGAATGTAAATAATGTTCACCAGATATTCATAGAGATAGCAGTTATACAGGAAGATACACCGACCAGCTTAAAAACTCATTATTCAAAGGGCTCATCACATCAGACTGAGTTGTAATTTCAGGGAACACCAGACAGTTACTAACAGATTGCATTGTTGAGAATAATATGTTTTCAAGAATACTCGTAGTTAACAAAACAAAAAGTAGGTTATACAGAGCCGCCACACGGCTTTGAAGTCTGATGGCTTCTCTGAAATCATTTTTCTTAGGCCAGGATGAAATGCCCGTGTGTCAGGACAGAGGTCTCTGTGGGGATTTAGGGGCAGGGTCATTAAGAGAGTTAATGAAAACACAGCGACTGGGATGTTCTCATTACAGAATGATTCATATTGACTGATGCAGCACAAGCCTTGTTAATTATAGAGAAACCTAAGAAGATATAACTTTCAAATACCATTTGCAAATGCCTCTGAAGTGTAAACGTGTAAAGTGTCAGAATCTCGTTCTGTGAAGGACGTCAGCAGCTCAGCATGCTGCATGTCCGGCCAGGGGCTGGAAGACCCGTGGCTGAGTCTTCCTCTGCTGTCTGCGAGGACAGTATGCTTGGTCATGATGATGACATAGCTCTCTCACCAGTTGTTAGGAAAATAAATGAGATCTCATAGGTGATGGTGCCTTGTGAATTATACAGGATGAAGTGGATACTAGCTTTTATATGATGAAGATGAAATTCTTGAAGTCACAATGTCCAAGGTGAATCAGAAAATGAGGCTTAATAGCTTCGTCTATTACACAACGAATGGAAGAGAATCCTGATGATATAACGATGCCGCGTTTGGTATTCTCCAGCACTGGGCTTGAACTCCACTCTCATGGTGGCTAAAGAGTTGAGAAGCAGGGAGCAGCAACTGTACCCAGAGGCCAGCAGGAACTGAGAAACGAGTTTGACCTGTGAGATTGAAAACAGCAAGTAGCAGCATGGATTAAAGCAGAAAGAGATTCATGGAAGGGGCAGAACAGCTCTCAGCTCAGCCGACAGCGGGGTGAGAATTAACAACTGATCGTAGCAAATATGAAGAATATATATCCATCAGGAGGCCTTGGTCAGCCTGGAAGGTACAGCAAGTGTGGAGTTATAGGGACCAAAGAGGTCACTAGAATCCACAACCTGGTGTGGACGATGAAATGTCAGATGGTAAACGCTGGGCATCATACACACGTTTGGTGCATGATGCAGCGATATTAGGTAAAACTTACGTGTGTTTTGCTTCCAAGTATCACGACGACAAATGGTAATGAGCACATGAGCCTGGAAATCTCATATCCTGGGTACTAATTCTGGTTCGAATCCCACTGGCTGCCTGGCCCTTGCAAATATCTATTTCTTCTTTGCAAACTCAGTGTCAAAACAGCTTCCTCATCAGGTTATTTTAGTATTTAAGGACAGCATTTATTTAAGGCTTAGCTAACCCCAGGACAAACAGAAAAAAAAATTTTTTTAATTCTTTCTCACACCAAAAAGATGTACCAAAAAACTCTGAAGTTTAATTAGGTTTCTTGTGACATCTATGTGTCTTTAGAAAGAAAATGTGATAGCATGCAGGTAGCTTGCATATTTCTTAATAAAAATGACGACACTGTAAGAAAATCCGAGTGTTTTTAGCTTGCAAATCAGGTTAAGAAACATTAAAACTGATTTCGGTGAAATTTCCAAACTGAGCACCATCGTGACTTCCTTGTTTGCTGCCTTGCAACCTCTATAATGATGCCATATTTCGGAGTTTGAGGGGTGACGAAGATACATGTGTACACATCTTTGTGTTACATTAAGTCCTATATAAGCGATTTTAGTAACAGTAATTACGAGCACAACAATGCGTGTCTCCATAACGATATCCCACCCTCTACCTTTGATCATCCACCTGAAAGGTGGGCGGAAGTGGCTGTGCTCACGTCGTGTCGTGTGGAGATCGCCTTGGAGGGCACGAGTCTGTGGCTGAAGAAGAGCCAGGCTGTGTTCCTTCCTTAGCTGCCTGAGCTGGAATCTAAATACTTGACTTTCGGCTTTTTTTTCTTTTCTAATATATATCTTTAAAACAATATAATGTTCCTTCTAAGCACAGCTTTAAATGCATCACACAAATATTGATATGTCTTATTTTCATTATTATTCAGCTCAAATATTATCTAATGTGAATTATGACTTCCTAATTGACTCTAAATTATTGAGAAGTGTATGGATTATTTTGCATATATTTGGGAAGTTTTAATTCTTTTTTTGACATTGATTTCCGTTTTAATTCTACAGAGGTCAGAAGTAATACACAGTCTAATTTTAATGCTTTTAAATTAACCAAAGCATATTTTCCTGAGCAGAAGATGATATATTTAGTCCGAAGCCTTATGAGCACTCAGTAAGAATATGTATTCTACTCTTTTGGATATACAATTTTATATTAATCAGTTAAATAAAGTTTTAAACCAAAGTTTTTAGTTAAATAAAGATTTAGTTCAAATCTTCTATTCCCTTCTGCTAATTTAATCAGCTATTATGGTTATGAGTGTGTCAGTTTCTTCTTTAGTTCTATAATTTTTTGACTACAGAACTTTTAATTTCTATTGTTTACTTTTCATATTATTATAACTATATTTTTAAACTTATATTATTATGTTAGGTGCATATAAGTTTAGAATTGTATCTTTCTGGAAAGTTGATAATTTATTCATTAAATGTTTCTCTTCTATTCCAGCAAAACTTTTTCTTTAAAGTCTACTTTTCAATGGTTTGTACATAGTACACACTTTCTTTTATTTTCAACATATCTGACTCTATTTTTCTACAGTAGTATTTTTATAAATGGCATATCATATATTTTTAAATCTAGTTTGACAATCTTTGTCTTTGAGTCTTAATTTTATTTACATTTTTTGCAAAAGCCAATGTAGTTGTAAATCCATCATGTTTTTCTTTAATTGTAATATACTCTCTATTATTCTTACTTTGTTATTATTTAAAGGTGTGCAAATATTTGACACAAAATGCCATGTTCCTCCTACGGCTATCAATATTTCTGTGTTTCCATCTATCTACGATTTCAAAATAATTGCTTGCATGTGAAATTAAGAGCTAAAAGTAGCATTAATTATTGCTGTAATTTTTCTCTTAAAATAATAATAATAATAATAATAATATTAATAATACCTTAAACTGAGACAATTGCAACATATAAGGTAAATTAGAGTGTTTTTCCCCAGGTTCCATCTATAATTCTCCACTATATTAGACAGTGAAAAGTACATCTGGTCTCTATTTCTTCCAAAGAAAGCACTTCATTTGTCTTGCTTATTTGGCTGGCCTGAAGGTACAGCTGGGTCAGCCTTTCCTGTCCTCCTGATCACATCTGGCAGAATAGAGAAAGCAAAGACAGGCAGCTTGTGTGTATATAGAGTTCAAGAATTCTAAGGAAGAAGTTAATGGGAAAAAAAAGTGTGTGCTTGCTTCGTAGACTTTTGAACTTTAAGGTATGTGCAAAGGATGAACAGCTCAGAAATGTAACAAAGGACATTCTTCATGAACTCCTAAAGGCTAGCCCCAAAAACGAGTTCTGGCCTGTGGGAGAATGTACTGGAATTTAAAGTATAACAATTCAAATAAGGTACAAAGCGCTCTACAAGTGTACTTGATCTTTCTAACCAGAGAGCAAAATAAATCAACTTTCTAAAGAATTTTCCATCTTCTGCCATTTTGATTTTTTTTCCTAATCTTCGAAGCAGCTCCATAAGGAAAACAATTAGAAATAAAAATAATTTTTTGAACTTCAGACATTTCGTCAAAATGTTCACAATAATTTTAAAAAGCAATTCATAGAGAGTATTGATCGAAATATTAAGATACACATGGAGAAAAATTCAAATACCAACATCAAGAGATAAGTGGCTTGGGCATATCCTTGGTGATTTTATTACACACACAACACACGCACGCACACACACACACACCCCTATGCATGTATATACACACACTAGCTACTAGCTAACACTTATTATGTAATTAAAATGTACTAAAAATTGTGCTAAATATTTCCTATGATGTATCTCACTTATTCTGCAAAATAATCATATAAAGCAGAAGCTATTTTCCACTCCATTTGATGAAAGGGAAAATAGACAAAAAGAATTTCAATAATTTGGCCAAATTATGCAAGAGTTAAAGAACTGGAATTTGAACAAAGCAAGAAACCTTAGAGCTAACAACATGTTGAGTTCCCCACACTGAGTGTCTTCTGTCTGTCTGCTTCTCTCTCCATCTATTTATTTACACCATTTTGTTCATATTTCATTACTATTTTATCGCAGTTATTATGTTATCTGGTAAATACTTCTCCGTTTGCTTTATAATCCTTTGCACTTCTAAAAAATAAGTCTGAAGAACAGAATTCTGATGGATTCGTGAGATTATACAATAAGTTGTTTCTAAAGTAGGGAAAATGCTATAATTATTCAGTAAGAAATATCATGCATCTAACGACACAGGAGGCCCACCCAGGGTGTTCTGTTTGTGGAGACCAGGACAGCTTTCCAGAGCAGCTGGCACGTGAACTGGATTTTGAAAGATAAATACTCTTTCTCCCGGGACCTCAGTCTGACGGTGTAACTACTTTGAAGTATGCCAGGTGTCACCTTCCTTTGGATAAATGTCTAATTAGACCTGCATCGATTCAGTTATTTATTTAACTTTCATAAGCACGACACTCATTTTAAATTAGACGAGTAAATTGTCGTCCAAATTGATGCTCGTCTTTCCAAATCACCAGGCCATTGCTACTGGATATCACATTCTGGTACTTGCGATGACTAAATAAGTCCACGCTTCGCATCATGAAAATCAGACGGCATTGCCACGTCGTCCGTTGCCTTTTTTTCTGTGGAGAGGAGTACGTCTCTCTGTAAGGTGGTTTAAGCTTTACCAGGCTCCGCCTGCTGTGACTTTTCCTTCCCCTCCTTATATCCCCAAGAGAAGCTGACGCCATCTGGTTCTGAGAGGGCACAGTGTTCGCTTCCTCATGGCTGCTTCTTGCTAATAAACGGTAATCTGTAAGACATCTTAAAATCCCGTATTCGGCATCATAAATATACATATCAGTGAATTTCTGTTCTCAACACCAACATTTTGCAAGTCCCTTCTTAGTTGAAACACGCCACTGGGAAAAACAATCTGTTTTGCTAATGCTTTAAACTCTTAAGTGGGTAACTCCGGTGCTTGAGATGCATGGTTTACTTTACATCGTATCATAGGGGAAGCAAAGGAGAAATCTGTTCCTGTGTGTTGTTATAAATGCAGTCTAAGGAGAACCGACAGCTGACCCGTTTTCTACTAACTTAAAGAAAACAGCTATGGTAAGTAAGCTAGGAGGGATCCTGCCTTCGGTGTCGATGAATAATGCAGTTAAAACTGGAATGATTCCTTTAAATAAGTGAGAGTTATCATTTCCATCCATTTTTTTGTTCATTCTCTTTCATTGCGTAAATTATTATAATTTAGTGTTTTTTTCCTAATTTCATAACTATTCTTTTCTGAATGAAAATGTTAGGGAACCATGTTTAAATGGATAATTGCGCTTGATTGCCATTAATTGTCCCTCTCCGTTGAAAAATTTCACAGTAGATGTGGATGAAGAGCATTGCCAGTATCTATTAACAGAGAGACTATCTTGGCTGGTGGAGGAAAAGATTGTTTTCAAGGTACGGTCATCTTCATTAACTGTGTTAATCAAAGCAAGAAAAATAACCGGTGACCTGGAACGTTTCATTTTTATTCCAAAGATTCCAAGTGCAGAATCAAACACCTGTACTCAGAACAACCCGTAGGCTGCTAGGCTCCGGAAATGAGATGGGATCTCAGAGATCAAACGCTTCCCATCCCTGAATGCAGCTGATTCTGCCGCGCGTCTGGTCTGCACGTCGCATGAATTGCAAAGGTTCAGGAGCTCTGATTCACTTCCCAGACGACCTCGCCATCTTGACTTTCACTGCTGCCGAGGGCTTCATTTTGTTCTACCCCATTCAACTCTTTTATAACGATCTGGAGAGTTGCATATGACTATGAACTCCCTTTTGAAGATATTTCAGCAAAGACCTAGGTTAAGTTGTTGTTTTTTTTTCACCCAAAGTCATACTGTCGTTGAGATGTAAAATGCCACGTCCTGCCCTCACCTGGAGTTCTTCCATTTCTCTCAACCTCATGGACAGATAAATACAAACGGAGTCCCAAGTACTATGACTGTGTCACCGGTCATGCGACACAGCTTAAAACAATCATGCTTTGTTCAGCATTTTGTCAGGAATGAATTCGAAAAGGGCTTTTTCTTGGGATCTCTTGTGTAATTTCAGTCACAGATGAGCTGGGACTGCAGTCATCTCAAAGCTCCATGGGGCTGGACCAAGATGGCTCATTTATCCGGCCTGAAAAGATGCCACCTGTCAGCAGAGCTCTGACGGGGGAAGGAGTGAGTGGCTGCTACGGACTGTCGAGCACACCAGTGTCAACAGCCCTGGGCTTCTCCCGTGCAGCCAAGTCCTTCCAGAGTTTGCATCCCCAGGGAAGTGGGAGGAAGATGCATGGTGTCTTATGAGTTATCTTCAAAATTATAGAGCGTCATTTTTGTCATTCTCAATTAATCAAAGAAGTCACAAGCTCATCCAGTGTCAAAGGGGTGAGATATAAATTGCACATCTTAATGGGAAGAATGTCAAAATACATTTTCACATTGACACAATGTGGAGTAGTGTGTTGAATTCATTAGCACCAATACTTTGTCCAGTCACAGATAATTTACCAAGGACCTATGACACTCAAGGAAAAGTTGAAATTTTATCTTTTTTTTCCCAGTTCTCTATGTTTATATGTAAATTAGCCATTCTGCAAGGTTATGTACACCAGGAGGTAAAATAGAGTTGTTCGATGTATACCTATCATCTATCTACCCACCTACCTGTATATCACTATCTCTGTCTCTATCTCTCTATATCTCTCTAATCTCTATCTCTCTATCTCTATCTCTCTAATCTATCTCTATCTCTATCTATCATCTCTATCTCTATTTCTATTTATCTCTATCTCTATCTATCTATTTGTTAAATTAGTAACAAATTATTCCACAGCAGGCTCCATTCTCCATTATAGGCAACAAGCCAAAGAGCTTGGACAAATGATGCATGTCATTAGCATGTAGTCTTAAAGTGACTTTTAAATAGTATTTCCTTTAGAATACTTTATACCATGTCATGAATCAACAGTAATGTTTTATTTTTTTGATTACATAGAACATCAACACATTTCAATATCTGCTTTATTTTGATAGAATTGGTACTGTTTTGTGATTTAACTTCAAACTTCATTAATTGTCTGAGCATGATACGAAAACAATTATTTGGCACATCCAAGTATATAAACATTTATGATTTATGCCATTCCTATTTTGTTCCTTTTTTGTAACATAAATAAAACTTTCCATAAGATGAAACTCATAAGAGAAACTTGAATTTTTCCTCATTGACTTTCAGGCTCAAAATACAACTGATGAGATAAATGTCAAGAAGCACAAATGACTACTTCGTTTATCAAAAAATATTTATTTTTAATCAGATTAACACATGAACTTTTTTTCAATCTCAAAAACATGAAAAAATTCACATAGAAAAGCAGTGGTCAGCCTACCCCAGACCACAGGGCAGAGAGTAGCCCTGAGGTTATTATTCTAACTACTGCTTTCACAGTCTCTACTTAATTTATTCGCACCATTCCACCAGGTGTGGTATCTACACTGCTTTCTCGTGGAGGGCTTCCCATCAACAACGCACATGATCCATTGTTTCCAGACCATCATTTCTCCAGTACGCACGTTCAATTTCCTGTTTTTAAACGGGATGTTAGTGTTCCTACTTTATCTTTCCTCTCTCACCTTCACTTCCATGTCGGGTTGCTCACCTTTACCTTCTTCCCTGAAACTACAACTGAGCTTCTTTGCATTTACCTTTTAGTGGTTGTGTGAATATCTCTCTATTCCAGACTGAGTCCAGTTCATGCATCCCACGTCATCGAAAAGAGCACGACTCTGTCAAAAGAGAAAATGATTATCTCTGTCTCTCTCAGTCATAAACGCTACACCTGGCATGTACCATGCTACACAATGATGTTTTATAATCCTTTTGTCATAGTTTCCTACTGATGCTGTAGCAAATTAACACAAACTTAGTGGATTAAAGCAACACAAATTTACTGTCTTACAGTTCTGTCAGAAGCTTGAGATGGCTTTCACTGAGCTGAAATCGAGGTGTCTACACAGCTGCATTGCTCTCTGAAGGACAGCCTGTTCCTCTTCCTCCTCCTCCTCCTCCTCCTCCTTCTCCTCCTCCTCCTCCCCCTCCTTCACTGGCTTCTGTGGGCTCTCCACGTGTCCTGCTGACAGCCCCTCCCATCCCAAAGCCAACAGCAACCTTTCGAGTGTCTCGCATTGCATCACGGTGACGCTACTTTCTCAGTCACGCCTTCCATTCTGTCTCCCTCTGCCCCCTTCTTCCACTTTGAAAGGCTCTTGCCTTACACTGAGCCCGCCCAGGGATCCGATCTAGGGTGACCTCAGGCAAGGTCAGCTGATTACCAGCCTTAAGCGCCCCTTGCCATGTAATGTAAGACATTTGCGAAATCTGGGTATTTGGATGAGGATCATGGTGGGTCGAGGTAGAAAGGCGTAAAGTCTTCCTCACTGAATTTTAAGTTCAAAACAAAACTGGGGAGATCGAACTCAAGAAACACTAATCAGTATGTTATTATTTATAAATAAATATTCATTTTTAATAAAACAATACACAAACATTTTCTTCTATCTCAAATATGATTAACATTATTCTGTCTGCCACACCTTCATTTTTGCTGGAATTTCTCATTTTTTTTCTCGTTAGAATTTATGATAGACTCAGGTTTCCCAATCTCTAGTTCACCTAGTCTATCAAATTCATTTTTTTTTTCTCCGCTCGAATCACCCTTCCCATGACTCTGCAGTCTCACGGCGTAGTCTAATATTAGAGACACCCTGTAATGAGAAATATCACCTCGGGGCTCAGGCTTTGAGTTGCATGAGACAATTACAAAAATCCTATCGAAGATGGCCATTCTGTGATTCTAAGAGAAGTTACATACCGAAATACTTATCCATAAAAGAAAGTGTTCATTTCTCAACAAATGGCCTGCCTTTTGGAGGGTAGTGATGAGTCATAAAATTTGGGATTGTGGAGGGATTGAAATGCACCCAGACTGTCTCGTCTGGGAGACCTCTTGTCCGCTAGGGCTGGCCAGAGGTTACTAGTTGTCGTCAATGGGCATGCTCATGAGTGTCCAGGTGAAACTGAACGTGGCCCAGTGTGTCACAGCTGAGTTGGCAAACCTTTGTGGAAAAAAAAACAAAAAACAAATAATGTGGGGACAGGATCATCTGAGCATCTAGCATACATTTTCCTCAGCTAGGCTAATCTTATTTAGTCAACTCATCTTTTTTTCAGAAATGTAAGTTCTAGGATACCATAAAACAATTTAGGGACTTAATAAGAAATTTAAAATTATTTGTGAATCGTTCGCTTACATTACTGTCCTTGTCACAGAGATACACATCTCAAGACAGAGACACAGACTGGTGAGATAGGACGGACACGTCCCTCTCTGGAAGTAGACGACAAAAGCGAGGCCACAGCCACCGAGAAGCCACGTAGGCTGCCCAAGTCCGTCTCCCGCGGGAAAGCAAAGTAATTCAATTTGGAGAAAGCCTTCGGATGGACACTTGCCTGGGTAGAGTAGGCGCTCCATCGAAACGTATGTAGAAATACCTAAGATAAAAA
>CM053514.1:1346980-1371180 GCA_028627145.1 Eidolon dupreanum
TGAGAAATAAATGTCTGTTGTTTATCAGCTTCCTAGTCGGTGACACTCTGTTACAGAAGACGGAAGCACTTAGACACGTTTGCTCGCGCTGCCCAATGGTTTTATTCTCTTACATCGCATAATTCCTTTTCATAGCCAGCCTCAGTTGCTCTTCAGTTCTATATCGCTGGGTGAAATCGAGCATTCCATTTGTTCTTCCTGCCCCAGACACCGAGATGGGGGAAATCACACTCATACACTTCTGATTATTTAATGGAAATTCGTTCGTTTATTCAAGAACTAATTTTTTAGGCACAGGGAATGGAGCAGAAAATTAGTAGTATCTGAGAAATCCTTCTACCCTTACCAATATTTCTTTTCCTTCTCTTAATATAATTGGTAGGTTTCGCTTGTTTTCAATTTTACATAAATGGAATCATAAAAATATACTATTTTTCACTTGGCTACTTTTCCTTAGTATTATGTTTGTTAAGTAACTATTTATCATACAAATAGTTACTTTTCATTCATTCTTATAGTCCTATAGTATTCCTTAATACAAAATACCGAATTTTATTTAATATTTCTACTCTTGTTGGGCATTCAACTCATTGCTAAATTTTAGCTATTATGAAAAATGTTACTATATCCTGTTTTTCCACAAGTATTTTAATTAACTCTGGGTACACAGTTATGCTGGATTTATTCATAGGACAAGAATTATGGCATCACAGCTTTTGAGTATGTTCAGATTTAGTAGATACTGCCTTTGTCTTTTGAAAGCTTATCAGTATATTTTGAAGCCATTTCTAGCAACTCCACACTTGTGTGTTTATCAACGGTTAGTCATTATGAAGGTTACAATCATATTTAGTGAGTGACTTGTCAATAGCAATTTTTATGCAACATCAATGAAAGTCCAATGAACGAAAACGCACAATGAATGTTTTTGTTAACACAGTCTTATTTGATTGAAGTATCAAAGCACATTCACCTTGAGGAGAGTAAAATGTTGTCATAATTAATGAAGATAGTAAAAACTGTAGATTAACATCAACCCTAATTATTATGATCTTTAAACAGTTAAGTAGAACAGACTACAGTCAGTATAAATATCGAGAACACGTGAGATAGCACAAATGACTGATTGCCAAATTGGACTAACAAGAATCTGAGATCTTCCCCGGTATCCCGCTGTACTAATGGTGATTACAAAACTTATCAAATGAAAACACTGGAGTTGAAAAGCACAGCAGTGAAATGAAACATTCACTATAAGAACTAAATAGCAGATCTAACCTGGACGCAGAATCCAAACTTGTGGTTAGATCAGTTGAGATTATCGAGCCTAAGGAACAAAAGAAAAAGGAAAGAAGGGGAAAAAAAGAATACAACACTAAAAATCTGTGGAACACCAA
This sequence comes from Eidolon dupreanum, assembly GCA_028627145.1. Taxonomy (NCBI): domain Eukaryota; kingdom Metazoa; phylum Chordata; class Mammalia; order Chiroptera; family Pteropodidae; genus Eidolon; species Eidolon dupreanum. The sequence goes on from CM053514.1 coordinate 1,348,378, forward strand.
CAAGCTTTTCAACCCATGCATAATGGGACTCTGAGGGGGGAAAAAAAAGAAGTAAGGGGCAAGATTTGAAGAAATAATGGCCCCAAACTCTTAAATTTGTTTTTTAAAAGTCAGTTGCACATAAAAGAAGCCAAATGAGCTCCAAGTTGAATGAGCTTGAAGAGAACTACACCTATACATGGTAATCAAAATTTCAAAAGCCCAAACAAATAAAGACTCTTAAAAGCAGCAAGAGGGAAGTCGCTCATCATCCAAAGAGATCCTTCAAAAGCAACGACAGTTTATTTGTCATCACAAAGCATGGAGGCCGGAGGCAGTGGGATGAATATTCAAAGTGAGCAAAGAAAACACTATCAACCAAAAATTCTATAGTTAGTAAAACTATCCTTCAAAGCCAAATAAAAATTAAGAATTCCTAGATAAACAATAATCGAAAGAATTTGTCACTAGTAAATGATTCGTACCAAAAAAAAACACCGCTAAATTATGTCCTTCAAATTAAATAAAATTATATTAGTACTTGTAATCTATGTGAAGAAAGAAAGGGTAAAAGTAAAGGAAATGGGAAAAAAGCAGAATAAACCTATTTTTTTGTGTGGGACTCTTTTTTCTTCTATCTACTTTAAAAACCAACTCCATGGAACAATGATTATAAAACTGTTGAATGCTGATGACATAAAATGTGATTTTTATTGCAATATTATCACAAAGAAGAAAGCAGGGAAAAGAGCTATGTAGATACAATGTTTTTGTAAGCTATTAAAATTAAGGTGATATAAACCCAAAGTTGATCATTATAAATACAGATATTAACTTTACTCTCCAGGCTTACTGTGAAGAAATTAACATTAGATTGAAAACACAAATGAACTGAAAGTAAAAGGAGAATAACATATATAATGCAAATAGTAACCAAAAGGGACCTTTAGTGGCTATGTCATAATCAGACAAAATAAATTAAGACAGAACATTTCTTTAAACATGAAGGATATTTCACAGCAATAGAAGTGCTGATTCATCAAGAACCCGTACGTTATGAATATATATTCAGCTGGCAAAAAACCCCAAAACATGAAGCAAAATTGACATATTTAAGAGATCTACAACCGAACAATAAAAGTTTAACACGTTAAGAGGGTGAATTTTATGAGATGTAAATTATATCTAAACTTAAAAAAAAAAAAAAAAAAACTGAACAAAAAGTAACCAAATAAAGACACTTGGAGAGTTTTGTATTCTCACACGATATCTGCTCTAAAGGGTTACTGAAATCAGTGTGCATGCAAAGAAAGCTGAGCTCAAATACACAGTAAGGGATAATTGTGTTACCTCGAAAATCTGTTACATAGCTCTTTGGCACAGTCCTACATATAAAGCATGAAACCAAAAGGTTGTGAGCAGAAATAGTAACGACAATGTTAGAAATATATGTATATACTGCAGTCGGTCATCTTAAGTTTGCTTCTAAAAATATTCAGCAGGACTTTTCTGTGAGCACAGTTCAACTTGTGTGATTGATTTGGTGAAATTCTATCAGTTTCATCAACCAAACCTTCAAATCTGGAAGGAGTTGAAGAAGAGATAAATCTTTACTTTGTGGAATTACAGAAAGAGTGGACAGAAGCTTAATCACCTGGTAGCAACCTCACCGGCGGCTGTAATATATACTGTCTGAGTTAGCCAAAAGAGACCTCTCTCTTCCAAGAACTTCAGTGGAAAGTGAAAGTCTATATATTATCACAGAAGCAAGTGAACTGCAGGCAGCACTGAGAAATTATCGTTCCTATATTAAAAATGAACTAAAAAAAATTCTACCTTATATCATTTAGTAATACTAGCAGTAGCATCATGGTCATCATCATCATAACTTTTAGATAAAATTTCTGATTTATTTGCATACACCAGAATTTCATTTTTGATTGTGCTATTTGTTGTCAGTCTCAACTTTAAGCAAATGGTTACTTTAATATTCCGCCAGCCAACATTTGACCAAAATATACATTTGATGCATCTCTACCGAAGATAATAAGTTTTTTCATACTCATCCTTTATCTGCTTCCTGCAGAGATATATTATCTACACTGTAAAGTAATTAATTTCTGTACCGTATGAAATATGTCTTTATGAAATGGATGGTAGTAAAGGTGCTAACTTTCCTTTGATTTATGTTTTCTTCACTGTGAATTGAAATTTGGAAAAAAAAAAAAAACCTCTTGGATTCCCTCTATTTTGAAGAAAAATTCTCAAGATCAAGAAAGGAGCATTGTTATAAACTACCTATCACAGTTTGAGGATTACTAACTGCAGGAGGTCCCCGTTGCTCATGTAGGTCTGTGTATTGCCATATAGGAAACATAAAACAAAACAAAACAAAAAAAAAAACAAACAAAAAACAACCTGTGCTTAGCATATAGCCTCATAGTAAATCTATTTCAACAAGATGTCTCACATGTATTCACCTGTTTTACAGTTCATAGTCCAATATCATATCCTACTCTTGTTTAAGGCTAAGTTCTCCAAGCGGCATCGCAATGAATATTTGCTTTCACTATTTGATTTTTCATGAAACAGCAAGCTTTCTCTCACATCTGCTTATAAGTACAAACATAAACTCATTTACTCAGAGACATCATTGGGCCTTACGTTTTACGTTGCTTCCATGTTGACGCTTGTTCTAGCTAACGCTAAGAGCAATACTCGCTTCTGAACTCTAATACAATATGTTTCTAACTGTCTGACTGAATAATTTTATAAATTAACACACAGCTCAGATTGCCAAAATTCTTCTAGCCCACTGCTTCTAAGGTGGAAGCTTCCACCACATTATAAAATTTCTGCAGAGAAATACATCAGGAACAAAGCTTTCACCTCGTACTCGTTTCCATGTTGACTACAAAAATCTGTTTTATTTTGCATATTTGTCATGTGATGAATGGTACAAAGTCCAAATTTGTTGATGAAGATTTGTTGAATTTATTGGATTATTAACGCAGTTGGTCTCGACAGCATGATTCAAGGCGGCTTTAGAGGCAAAGAGTGTGGTGTGTTGATATGTGTGTAGAAACTGACTATCATTCTGAAAAATTTAATTATCACTGAAAAGAGAACCTGCAGTGAGAAATCACAGCTTTTGCTTTCACTGTTTAAGGTTACTCAAAATACTCTTGATCTCCTTGATAATCTGAAATAGAAAAAATCAAAATGAAAAGTGTGCAACGTAGGATTCGATCTTATTTATGCCAGTTTTTATCTATTGTCCTTTGCATGTGTGTAATATCTAGTATCTATTTTAATACAGATTTTTTCAGAATAACAGCAAGCCTACGTTACTCAGATTAAATACATCATATTTAAGATGATTCAAAATTCCAGAAATACATAAACAAAAAAATTTTAGAGTTAAGATACTAGAAAATACATCGAATAAAATTTTCCTCATGATATATTGTTATATATGTTCTTGCAGTTGTGAAATGAACACTTATGTTAGTCACTAAATATTCTTGAAAAACATTTTTGAGTTAGCAGTATTTATTATATTTTAATTTTGTCTAATTTCATTAATTAGTGAAATAGAACGTAAAAGAGTGCATCAAAATATTTTTTTTCTAGTTTCTTTTTTAAAAGGTGAGATTCTACTTATTTTCTAAGAATCATCATAATAGAGATACTAACATGTTTCTGCTCATATTTTCTCTAATGGTTATATTTTTCTGTTTTTCTTTTCCAAGACCACGCTCCTTATGAAATTAGAGCATGGAAAATTTGTAGACCGCACATTCTCGCGCCATTTTTTCTGTATTTCTCTCTCCCCTTCCCACTGTCAGGGCGTGTTCCTGCCCTGTCCACACAGTGGTCACAAAGCCAGCTGCCTGCACAGCAGTCACTCCTGCCCCTGCCAAGACATCCTCTCCTAAGTCCCTTCCGACACTCCCCATCTCTGCCCAACTAATGAATGATCCAAAATGGGCGTTTTCCCCAAGATCAGCCAGTTTCCTTCATGTAAAATGTGGAATTTGGACCGAAAGAATAAAAATGTCACTTTTTTTAGGAAGATGCAATCATTATACATAAAAATCCTCGAACTATCTAACTTCGCCATCTCCGGTTTTAACTTAACTTCTCCCACTGCCTCTCACCTGACTACTAAGCTCACACATTTTAGGATTTTTTCACTGAGCAGTCACCCCCTCCCAACCCCCTGGCAACCACCAATCTACTTTCTCTGGGTCACATTCCCTGTTCCGGACATTCTGTGTGAGTGAAATCCTATCGTATGTGGTTTCGTCATGGATGTCATTCATTTGACACAACGTTTGCAAGGTTCATTCAAGTTGTAGGGTGGGTCAGAACTTCACAGCCTTTGGTGACTGAATAATATCTCACTGTACGTGTATACTACAGCTATTTTATCCGGGAATCAACTGGGGGCATTTGAGTTCTTTCCAGCTTTTGTCTATTAGGACATTTTTTTTATTACGACTTTTGAATGTGTACCTGTGTGTACATGTATTTGTTTGAGTTTCCATTATCAATTCTTTGGGGGATATACCTAGGAGTGGAATTGCTTGATCTCATGATATTTGCATACTGGACCTTCTGGATTACTCTAAAATGTTTTCCACGGTGGCTGAACCGCTTTACACTGCTGCCAGCGAGTATGAGGCGCCAGGGCTTCCGTTTCTGCTCGTCCTCACCAACCCTCGTGAGATTCCATTGTGGCGAATCCAGTCACCCCGGTGGCTGTGAGCCAGTGTCTCCCTGTACTTTGGATTTTCATTTTCTAATGACGAATAATGTAAAGGAGCTTTTCGTGTGCTCGTTGGCTATTTGTCCATCTTTTTAGAGACGTATGTTCAGATTTTTAAAGCAGCACACGGCTTCTGGTACTGATTCCATATCGTCCTAGGCTAGGTTACATCGTGATGAACATAATCCCGAATGAACATACCTCCTTAACGCTAAAATGTTCTAATAAGTTAAAATTGTCATTTGCATTATCTTGGAATATGAAATACGCACACACACGTGCACGCACACACACACACACACACACACACACACACACCCCACACACACACTAAGCTGACTTTCTTCTGTAAGGAAAAATAAAGAAACAACACGGTTGATAGTATAATGTTGTATGTTGGTTGGTTTGGGCTGCTTTTTACAAAGTATCACAGATGCATATAAAAGTATGAACTCTGCAAAGAACAGTCAACATGCAAGCAGAAATAATAAAAGATATCAGAGAAATATAAAAATGTGGGACCTTTAAAAATGGAAAATTGTTGATAACTTCAGAACCTCAAATAAAATGAGATGCTTCTGAGGAAGCCTCTGAGAAGTTCCGGTTACAAATGCGATGGTTTCCTGAGATATTTCCAGTGCAGAATCTACTCCTTATTCCTGGTTCTGTGAAACTCCAGTTGGCCGCATTCACTAAGGGAAAGCAGTCATAGGTAAGGAGTATAGGTAAAAGCAAACACATAAAGCAGCTTTAAAATTGATGAATTAAAATAAAGGTTATACTTCCCAGTATACAGAACCGACAGAGTGGCAAAGTGATGACAAACCCACTGAGTTTTTCTTAGCAAAATGAACTTACAAAGACAGACATCTTGATCCTGGCATAAAAATCCTGTGACTTTTTGAGCCTGATGATGATGTTGGATCTACAATCTACGATCAGAAAACAAGTTGAGAGGTTTCCAAGGCCTGGGGAGGGTAAATACATGCATGACCTTTTCGAATGTGAACGAGGAGGACAATGGAAAGGACAGCCCCAAAGTGGAACAAGAGGCCACAGAGCAGAGAGGATATGGCGGCTCTCCAAAAGGGAGGGACCAGGCTTGATCTCATCCTCCCCTCCAGGTATGCGGCTCTGAAACATTCTTCCCAGAATTTCAGAATTCCTAGTCTCTCTCTCTCTCTCTCTCCCTCTCTCTCTCCATTTTTACTTTGTGTTGGGGGGTAGGGTAAGAGGTTGCATAAAATTTGTTCTTTTTTTATTATGGGATATAATAATAATAAAATAAAATAATAATATACGTTATGTTGTTGTTGTTGTTGTTGTAGCCATATTTAACTTGATGAGTTGCCTTCATCTCTCCGCAGGCTCCTGAATTTTGAGCTGGATATAAAAATTGGTTTGAACTCACTACTGTCCCCTACCCTGACTCTTCTATGGCACTGGGCACAGCCACGGTTTCCAAGCGCTGCGGTGCTGGGACCGTGTGGCTCACCGTTGGCGTCACTGGAGGAGCTTCGGTCACCTGGTGACGCAGAGGAAACGTGCCCACCTGCAGCTGCTGTGCCCCCCACGGTGAGGACCTTCAGCTTCAGAGCGACAGAGTGGCCCGGCGAGCATCCTGGCGCATTTGCGAGACGCCAGGACTCCGGCCTGGCCTCCGGGAGTGGCGGGCGGTGCGCGGGGCTCGGCTCGGGGCTCCTTTTTCTGTCGTGGACTCGTGTGAGTGGGACAGGCGTGCAAAGCACGCGGCTCGTTCCCAAGGGGGCAGCTGCGTCTTTGGAGACCAGAGGGTCGTCTGAGAAGGAGAAAGGACGCGATGCCTGTGAGGGTCCCCGGAGCGCATCGCCCTCGTTAGGAGATGCGGACGGGAGGCCCGCGCGTCAGCATCCCTGCGTCCCCGGTCCGCGGAGGAGCTGGCGATGGGACCCCGGGGCTGCGGGCCCCGGGCCCCGCGGCCCAGTGGCGCGTCCCGCACAGACCCCGCGTCCGGGAGGAGAGGCAGGAGCGTGGGAGTGGAGGGCCAGACGCGTCCGCGTGTTCTCGTCCCTCTCGTCGCGGCTGAGAGAGGCCCTGAAGGTCCTTTCTTGGCCCTGGGTTTTTAAATGGGCACAGCGAGCTCGTCCCCTGGGAAGTCTGAGCCACCAAGAGTGGCAGCCCAGCCCTTCCAGACAGGAGTATCCTTCATCCTGGCGTGTGTCCTAGACAGGGCTGAGGCTGAGGGACCTGGGACGTTCCCTGGAGGTCACGAATAATTAAACTAGATGCGTCCATGGCTTCAGCTGCCACCATTCATTTTGAATTTGTTATTAGACACATGATTTTTACTGAGCATCGATAAATAAGACTTTATTTGGGGTTTACTTGTTTTCAAAATGAACTGCTTTTTTTCTTGATAGTTTTCTCCATAGACGTCCTAATTTATTTATTTTTAATTCAATAGACACGGAGCCTCTGCTGTAGTTTTCACGGAAAATTAGAAAGATCTATGGCAGCAGGAAAAAAAATGACACAGAATAGCCAAGAAGATAAGATTATTGAAGGTAGAAGACGCACGGGCATAGGTGTTATGCTATAGTGAACGCCGTAATCAAACAGGTGGTTTCGTGAGGGGCGGAGACCAGAAGGCGGATCTGCGACACAGGTGCCGAGCAGGCTCGGAACCCGGACTCTGGGCAGGGACCACCAGGTGCTGGTCCTTCCAGTCCTCGGCACATTGGCGAGATCGCCAGTGTCCGATGCGAAAACATCAGAGGCTTTCTATACAGCCTTCCTCTTCTGTTTCTTCTAAGAAGATGGACGCATGACAATTGATTTGGGGAGTGCTTTCTTATTCACAGACATCTATATCATCTAAACACTAACTGACGCAGTTGCTTTTGTGGATTCGTCCGGAATGTTCCGCTAAGTGAAAAGGCACTGAGCAAAAATTGGGAGCATAGTAAACTAGTGAACATAGCACAGCTTTTTCTTTTTTAATAATTCGTAAACAAATGCAAACTGAAGTCAACAGGGCAAATATGCAACATCATGTTAAAATTAAAAAAAAAAGAAAAGAAACAAAAAGCTTTCTAAAGATAATACACTTCATGAATCGAGAAGGGCAAAACAGATGACAAAAATCAATAAATCCTTAAGATGAAAACAAAACAAAACATAACGTTTCTCTGCATCTCCTTGAATAATTTTGCCTCCTTGCTTTAATGGTTTCCATTACTAACCCAGAAACAATTGCCAAATAAAAATCTCCAAGCAATCCAGGAAAGCACAGGTGGCCTGCGGTGCCGTTAAGAGATTTGAGTAACTCGTGTCATCATTTTCCAAAATCCCAAGCTAAGAATACTTCATGGGGTCTGCGAAGACAGAGCGGAAAGCTATTTATGAAGCAAGTTTGTGCTGTGTTACAAATGATCCCAATTACGGTTAAGCAAACTGAACATCATGTCTCCAGTTCCAGGCTTGCCACGCATGTGGATGAGAAATCCATCTGAGAACAAAGAAGCGTCCCAGCCCTCCCCCCCAACCGCTGTTTTCTGTAACTATCCAAATCAATCAGCAGCTGTGTAGCTTGAGACTCGGGCTTGCAATTAGCCTTTGCTAGAGCAGCCTTTCTGTTACGAATGGCCACCAGACAAGGCAGAGAAAGGGCAGAACCCATTCCCATTCCTTCCTTCGCGTCCCTGTAAATCGCCCCGTGTTGACGCAGGCTCCTGGGGGACCCCTCTCCTGAGGCGCTTCGTTGTTCTTTACAGAAAGGGCGAATTTTCTGTACCCGGGTTTGTGTAATGAGCTGAGAATGAATTGTCGCCGTTAGTCATAGCCTCTGTGTGAAACTCTTAATCTTGCCGAAGATATTTTGAGTTAAATTCCAAGAAACGGTCTTTGTTTGACTAGGATATTTATGGAGAAGGAGAAGCAATTGACCTCTGTGTCCTTGGCAGCGGTAATTGAACTGGGGACATTTGACTCCACTGAATGATTCATTAATCATGGGAGTGATTCAGATGCAGAACTCTGTTGGGCCCAGGAAGTTTTTCAGAATCGAGAGAAGGGAGAGTGAGGGGACTGTGTCCCACACTCCATCCCTGTGGAAGGGCCACGTCCCCGCTCCCTCTGGGGCGCACCCCATTGGCTTCACCAGTTTGCAGCGTTTGCCTGTAGAGTAACACTAGACAATGTCAAGATTTGTCTCTCTTTACCAATGCTTCTCTCTATGGCTGGCACATTTTTTTCTCCAATATCACTGATTTGGGGTTGTTTCCACCATCATAATCCAGTCTTATGTATATCTTATTCAGGTCCTTTATTTGTTGACATCATAACGTAATGCCCAGAGGACAAGCTTGACTTCCCCAAACCCCTGGGGAAACTTGGATGCCATCTGTACCCATCTGGTTAACTTGATATAAAAGTGCAAAGTGACTTCGTACCCACTTGGGTTTAGTACCAAGACTGGGCTTAATTTGTGGTTTATTCCCCCCAAATTTGATCAGTGTGTATGCAATATTCTCAAAAAGAGAGGAAATATCCTTTGCTTCAGTAAGTCAAAACTGGCACCACGTTAAAGCTGCTAGTTTTCCATGGACCTAAATGGCACTAAACATTATTGTCAGCGTTAAAGAGAAATATTAGTGGCAAAATCATCAATCGATCAAAAGTAATCTTATAAAACTTTATTGTGATAGGAAAAAAGGCTGAGACTTTTGAAATTTATGTTTGAATTATATTCCATGAGACAAAATAAGTACAATCATCGTCGATACAGATTCTTGCCTGCTACATTTACACAGACAAAATTTATATTTAAAAATACATATTCCAGTAATGTTGTTCTAAAAATTAATTTCATATTTTCACACCTGTCAATTAATTCCAGTGAATAGGCAATCAGGCTGAAAATTTCATCACATTAATTGGTCTGCCTTAATGTCTGTTTGAAAATTATGTTTACTCAAAACTGAAAATAGTTTAAACATCACATGAGCCAAATAAACGCTGATTTATTACCTTTCCTCTCCCTAAAATACATTGGTGTCTAAGTACAAATGTTGTCTATTAAAGAGCAAAAAAGATTTTTTCATACTTTATTAAATGCTGATTAACATAAATCAGAGAAATAATCAAAACTGTTCTGATTAGAGGCTAATCTCTGATAGTTGTTAGACTATTTTAGAATTCAATGACCAACTGAAGCTCTGTTTTTGCAGACTTTGAGGACCATTTTGGAACACTTGTCCCCACGCGTTTGCCAGGGCTTCGAGGAATATTCAGACAGTTTCCAAAAGTTGGGCAATTTACACGAGAATGGTTGGTGAAATGAAGGTGCTGTTGATTAGGGTATTTTTCTCTAAGGGATCATTTTGAATGACAATTTTAACGTTGTAAAACCCATCCCTGAAAGATCACAGAGAAACAACTCCAATGAGAGGTGGATTCTGCCTGGCTGGTCTCAGGTTTTCCTTCCTTTTCTCAGATTCTCTCTTATTCAGAAGAGGAGCCTAAGGGAGATGGGTCACCTCTCACGCATCTGAAGCAAGGGCTCAAAAGTGCCTTCAAGGACGTGTCTGTGTGGCTCACCTAGGTACAGTGATAGCACGTGGACCTTTCACGGAAGACCCCATTCAGGTGCGTCCTGTTGGAAAACCATCGCAACTGATATGCTCTGAAGTATCACGTGATTACGGCTGACACCATTCTCCCATTGGAATAAGAAGAGCCCAGGACGAGGGGCTTGTTTTACAAATCAGAATGACCTAGAGGATTGAAGACCTGAAACCTTTCACAAGAGTTCAAGGTAGACCCGAATACACTTTACAAATCAGTTATATTCATCATCCACACAACAACAACAACAACAACAAAAACTGTTTGAGAAGAGAAATAATATACTTGGAAAAAACATTTGCTCAAGTGAGTCCAGTCATAAGAAACACCTACATGTTATGGCACTGATGGTTAATTTTATGTGTCAACTTGACTGGGCCATAAACACTTGGTTGAACTCTATTCCAGGTGTGTCTGTGAGGGTGTTTCTGGGTGAGATAAACATTTGAGTCGGTAGACTGAGTAAAGCAGACAGCCCCCCCAGCTTGGGTGGGGCTCTTCTGATCTGCTGAGTCCCGTGTGGAAAAAAGGCTGAGTGAAATTATTTCTCAGCTGGGACATCGGTCTTCTCTTGCATGTGCCAATCCTTATAGTAAATCTCTCTCTCTTTTATACATACATATATTTTTATATATGTATGAGATATATATGAGAGATATATGTGAGGTGTATATATATATATACATATATATACTACTGTTTTTGTTTCTCTGTAGAACTCAGACTAATACAGATGCTAATGGCAAATATTTCGAAAAACATTGCAGAATTAATTATCAGTCACATACACCCTACAAAAGAGAAGTTTGATGAGTGTATAATGTAGAAAACTACTCCTCAAAACAAAGTATTAGAAAACTCATTCTAGAGGGAAACTTCATAGATCTAGTGAGAGGACTCTCAAGCAATATATATATATATATATATATATATATATATATATATATATTTCAGAAATTATTCTTCCACTAAAATGGAAGAGGTAGCCCCCTGTACACAAGAAAGCATGCGAGCTAGAAATGATGTGAGTGTTTTGATAGAGTCATAGGAGAGTGCATTCGGAAGGAAATTACACCTCGTTTGTCATCAGAGCACTCACACGACAGAGGGACCAAATGGATATGATGTAATGTATGACTAATGAATGTGGGATGTTCTCCCACCAGAGCTCAAGCTAGAAATCATACGAATGTCCTCATGTGGGAATTGCTTTAGAAAGAACCAATTCTCCACACTTGTGGCTATATACATTTTTTTAAATTGACTTTATTTTTTAGAACAGTTTTACTTTTACAGAAAAATTGAATGGGAGGCACAGAGAATTTCCACACACACATAGCCCCCTTCCAACATCCCATACCAGAAGGGTACATCAGTTACAACTGATAAAGCTACACCGACACATCATTATCACCCAGAGTCCATTGTTTATGCTAGGATTCTCTCTTGGTATTTTACAGTCGATGGGTTTTGACAAACATAATGACATAGGTACACCATTATAGTATTATACAGAATAGTTTTACTGTTGTAAACATGCTCTGTGTTTCACCTACGTACCTTTCCTCCCTCCTAGCCCCTGGAAATCCCTGACCCTTACACGGTCTCCATGGTTTTGCCTTTTGCAGAATATCATATAGTTGGACTTATACGGTGTGTAGCATTTTCAGATGAATGTTTCTCATGGCTACATAATTTTTTAATCTAATTGTCATATGGCAACAATGTCATAATCCAATCATCTACAGAGATAATAGAAAATTAATTCAATCTTTACCGTGGGCATAGAGAATTATGTTTTTCTTTTTAATATGATAAGTTATAAAAGTTTCTTTCAACTTCAAAATATTTTAGAATGTTTTCAAAATCTCTTCCAGTTAGTTTTTTGCCAGTGCAAGTTTAGCTATGTAGGAACAAAAGCTAAATGGTTCTGTCATTGACTACACTCATTGATTGGCTTGTCATCAAGGTATCATTATATCAGTATCAGAGTTTCACATTACCTCATTGATGTATTTTATGTATTTCAGCAAAATATTTAAATAGTTTTCTAATATTTTTGTATGGTTCAACTCTGTTCTTTCTTTACATCTGAAGTTTGTTTTGTCTTTTTATTGAAATGTTGTTGTTTTAATAAGTTGGCTCAATGTCAGAATGCTATTTATTTAATTGTTCTTTTTTTATGTGTTTCATAAATCTTCAAAGTTTAGATGCATTTTCTTTTAATAATTTAACAAATAAATCTATAAATGTTAAATTTTCCTCCATATTCTTTGAAGTCAAAAGTCTTTAATTTCATTCTTTTGTTTTTTAAATTGGAAAGTCCTAATACATGTTTCCAAATCATAGTCAAACAGTATATTATCAACTCTTATTCCCTTGATCTAGATTCCGAAGATGCTTGTGACCATTCTAATTCTATGTGACATTAGGAGAGTGGGATAAAAAGAAATTATAACCTTAACCCATTTCTGCTTAACTATCAATTCAGAATATTATGAACATATATGACTATTAGAATACAATGCTATTCCAAGCCCCTCATTGCCAGGGCTTCTGAAGAGATGAGTACATGTGAGGAGTCTTGGGTTTCCGTTTGAAGGGGAGCATGATGAATATGAAGGAGAGAAAGGACTTTAGTGTGGCTGGAAAAAACAAAAAAACCAGATTTGGTGAGATAGATCTGGAGAGTTAATTAGGGACAAGCCCAGGCGGGACCTCATAGATGACATCAGTATCCTAAGAGCATCGGAAATCTATCGACTTTGTCAAAACCTCAGGGAGACACTTTTAGACGTATGTTTCAGAAAAACAAAACTAATGGCCATTGCTTGTTTGGAAGCGCGACAAAGTGAAAACATACAGACGAAAGGCACCGGATGACTACGGTGTGGGAGAGTAACGGAGACGTAGATGCCTGGGGGCAAGTCTCAAAGATGTTTAGGAAAAATGAATAGGGTTCGAAGATGGAAAAGATAATGAGAAATGGTGAAGAGAAGTTTTAAAACATCAAGACTGAAAAATCAATGCAGTTTGAAGATGAAAAAGATATGAGGAGGTGACTAAATGAGAGAATATAAAAATGTCGATGCTGGCTCTCCAGCACACAACCGCAGTGGGTTGTGGGTCTTTTCCTGAGGTCAGAACCCTGGCAATCATTGGAAATAAATTCATACTTTTGGTTTTGGAATATGTTAAATAAATTCGAGGTACATTTGAGACAGAAAGATGTCAGCCCACACATTGAAGTTACCACAATGACGATTTTTTTCTCACGATTTTCAGTGCCAGAATGCCCAATACCTGTATTAATCTATGTTTAAATGTATCTGTGTATTATTATAGTTTTCTTAAGCACTGAATTCAATTTTCTAAGTTTTGACATTAAAAATTCTAAGCCTTTCAGAGAATCCAGTCATGTCATGTCTCTTCATTCTCATAATTTCTATTTATAGTTTTTAATATTTTAGCACTTGACATTGAAGGGAGCACTTGGTGAAATTAGTCTCCGCCTATTGTTAGGTAAAATAAGAATAATCTTTAGAAGCTAATAATTACTTTCTTCAAGTTCTCAAAGTCACTGAAATATTTTAATCTTCTATAAAACAATGTTTAAGTCTGACAATGATAACCGCAGCGAGCCATACCATTTAGGTGTAGTCTCTGATTTTTGTCTTGCTACTTTAAAGAATGTGTAGAATTAAATACGAGTTGAAAAGACTTCTAATATCATAGCTACTCAGCAAACAGTTTGCAGTGAAGAGCGTTAAGCCTCCGGGGCTCCCCACTGCGCTCCCCGCGTTCTTACGCAGAGGCCCCCCGATTTCCTCTCGTTCAAAGCAGCCCAGGGTCGCCTGTGCTTCCCCAGCTGCTGCCCCGCTGGGGCCCATGCGTCGCTTAACCAGAACCGCGAGAGGATTTGCGTTGCCATCACGTATGTGTCCTGTCCCCGCGGACATGCACAGCGACGGAGGTGAGCGCCGCGTGCGCCCCGGGAAAGTGAGACTGAGCATCACGCAACGCAGCGGCCCCTGCTCTGTGAGGGGGGTGCGCGTGGCCTGGGCTGGACCACGGCCACGGTCAGCGCGCGGGGTCTCCTGTGCTAGTCGTCAGCGTTCCATCCCAGGCACTGGTGCGCCCGCACGACTAGAACGGTGTAATTCTTGCCCTGCGACAGGTGGGGCTGTCAGTGAACTTGGCTGGCGGCACATAGGGACGCCATACGCCTGTAATGGTGATAAACGGCATTGGATATTTTAACTGGTTGCAGGCAAAAAAAAAAAAAAAGTTCATAAATGTTAGAATCATACTTGAGAGATCGGGTTCCACGCAGGAGATGCCGCTCACCCTTGTATCACAATACTAATTCGAACTACTGTAACCCCGTCCCCACTCACAGAAACACGAATTCTATCCGAACACTCACCTTCATGAGCAAGTTTGGCGTCGGAGATGGTTTATCTCACAGTACTTCCCAGGGAATTCAGAAATTATGAAACCAGTGAAAAATAAGAAGCTAATGACTACAGAAAATTTGAAAACTATATCTTTAGTCACATGAATGCTCAGTTAAGCATAGATATTTGGTAGTTTTATATATACAGATACATACAGATGTGTCTGTATATAGCTATAGGTACCTGTATATATATAGGTATGTGTATATAGGTGTACGTATATACCCAGAGCCAAAATTTATTATTCCTTTGATAGTATAAGTCAAAAATAAAATATTAAATTTTGAGCTATTTAAAAATTAGAAATGATGGAAATTACTTTTTTCCTATAAACTGCTATTTCTTTTATTAGACTAAGAAGTTTCTTATTATTTTTTACATGTAGTCTTTAGCTTCCACACTGATTCTGTGTCTGTTCAAAGGATTTTAATATACTTTTAAATCCAAAATGTGGGGGGAAAGTACCTGTTTTTCACTGAGCAAAATTTGAATAAATACAGCATCTATCTCAAGATTTTATTTTTAAAATCTATACTGTCATGCTGTACTAAAGCTTGAAAACGGTGGGGAGGGGCATTATCCTATTCTACACTGTTGTGTATGTATGTGTGTGTGAGAGAGAGATCTTAAGTGGAATTTATTATGTCTGTCTTTTTCGGGTCATAGAGAGCTTTACACAGAGCAGGCGTTGGCACCTCCTCCCATATTTGCAGACGAGGCGGTCCATCACCAGAGAGAGAGAGCTGTACGGACCGGTCAGCCCGAACTGTTTGTTCTTGGGGCCCTCAGCTGAACACTGGCTGGAGTACCCAAAGGCACTGAGGCAGAAGAGTTCGAGAAAACATACTTTTGGGGAAGGTTGTGGGAAGGATTTGAGTGAAAAAGAGTCTGTCCTTTTCACTCCAAGGCTAGTAAGTTTGGATTTTTTCATGTAATCAGTATTCGTTGGGGAGAAGGATTGGAAAGGCTGGAGGTGCCCATCATGGCAGAGCGGGGATAGGGTGTAATGTGGGAGCAACTGCATGGCCTACCCTTACTGAGATAAGGTTGTAGGTGTTCCCATGGGACAAGCAGATGCCATACCTGTGTGTAGCCAGGAACCATCTTGTCTGAAATCTACCCAGAAGGTTTTCCACCTGGACGACGGATCATGAGCAGTAAGCTGTTCTGGCGTTTACCACCGAGGTAGGATTTGGAGAGGTATGTACAAGGTCCAGGGTTTAATTAGAGATACCCAGAATCTAATAACATAAAAGATATTATAGTCTGACTGTTTGTGTCTCCCGCAAGTCATATGTTGAAATTCTAGTGCCGATGTGATGGGATTAGGAGCTGGGGCATTCGGGAGGCGATTAGGTCTTGAGGGAAGAGATTTAATGGATGAGATTAATGCCCTTATAAAGGAGGGCTGAGAGAGCCCCCTCGCCTTCCCCACCAACAAAAAGGAAGAGAAAGTACCAGGAATTAGAAACAGGGTCAGCAAAGTTTTATTTTGTTTTGTTTTGTTTTTTGGGTTTTTTGTTTGATTGTTTTTTGTTTTGTTTTGTTTTTAAGGAGATATGTTCAGAGGCACAAAAGGCCAAGTTAGCTACATTGAAGAGTAATAGTGTGTAGATCGGTGTAGATTGAGTCATTTATACATATAAATACATGTAAATACATATAAATACAATGCTTTCTGACAGAAATATATATAAATTCTGGTTTATAGTATTACTTATTCTGTCTGTTTTTTGATTCACACCGGCACATAATTTGGGCTCTTACAAGGTTTTAGCAAACTTCTGGAACTAAGGACAGAAAGGTTTCTTTAGCAAAGTTTTCAGAAATCTAAAAAATTTTCTCATTGTCCTTTAATACATCTCAGCTTCGATGAAACACCTCAGGGAAACTGGAGATTCTAGGAGAAATGCTGGTCTCCATCGTTACAGAGTCGGACTTGACAGGCTAAAGAAACACATTAAAGTACAAAGAAACAAGGGTAAAATGAATGTTTCATACAAATAAAAGCAATCCAAAAGAAGAGAATGCGGCAGAAAACACTAGCGAACTTTGCACAGTTTTTTCATTAAGACTGTCAGATGAATTTTCACTGAGATTTTTTGTTTGTTTTAGTTTCTGCGATAGAATAAGTTTCATCTGCTTACATGTTGTTTTCTTCTGGGATTTAAAATGGAACCTAACCAGTGACCTAATTTTTGCAGTAAGTGCTAATGTTTAGAAATTACAAAGTATTAGGAGAAGCCTCCATACGGAAGTATAAATAATTCACGGGCCGTGTGTTTTGCACTGTCTCATGGGGAATACAAACTTGGCTCACATCGAGGTGAGCTTCGTCATTAATTATTGTTAAAATGCTGAATGAGAAGGCTCTAATTCTGTGCCTAGACCAACTGGGTAGTTTCTCCCTGAGTGTATCTGGATGAGCTGAACAAGGTAGCATAATTCCTCTTAGTTTCTGATCCATTAAAAAAAAAAAAAAAAAGAAGGGAAAAAGGAGGCAACGGGGGATCCATGCAGTTGTGGTCATGATTTAACATTCGTAATGTATTTTTAGAAATTATTTTTCTTAACACCGTGTGTGTGTGTGTGTGTGTGTGTGTTGTAATACGTTTACACAAATAATTTGCATTGTAGGTCCCTCTGCTCCCTTAGTTTTGAGAAAGCCAAAGAATGACATACAATAGAAATTCTTTCTTCTTTCCTTTGTGGTTAGATTTACGCTCTTTAATGGCATTTAAATTTTCCTAAAAACAGTTTTCTTAAATTATTTTAAATGACTAGGTAGAACACTGAGGATGTTCAAGGCAGTGTGACTGTTCTGTGCGACACCGCGCTGCTGGATGTGTGTCATCGCACACTCGCCGAAACCCCTGGAAGCCACAGTGCCAAGAGCGAACCCTAGTGTCACCTGGAGCCCTTGGGTGATAATGAGGTGTCAATGGCAGTTCATCGACTGTCACCCATGTACAGCTCTGCTGCAGGATGTCCACAGTGGAGAGGGCTGCGGGTGTGTGGAACAGAGGGTATCAGGAGCACCCCACGATTTTCACTCAGATTTGCTGCAAACCTGACACTGTTCCAAAAAAATAAAGTCTATTAAAAGGTTTTTGTTTGTTTGTTTGTTTGTTTGTATTCCCCGATGCTTATTTTTTGGACATCTAGAACAACTGGCCAGAGGCGTAAAAGAAACACAATTCTCAAACGCGTACTGATGGTGATAGACTGTTTGCAGACGGCCACGGCGATCCCTTCCACCCTTGGGTATACGCCCTTTTGTAATATGATTCAGCCACTTCTCTCATCAAGAAATGGAGTCCAGCTCTTCACCCTTGAACCCGAGTTTCGTGGCTTGTGTTGATCGATAGAATACAATAAAAGTGACGGAACTACAGACCTGCTAAACCTAAGCCTCAGAAAGACTTACGTCTCTGCCTGGAGCATGTGGCACAAGAGGAGAAATCTGGTTGAGCCTCCTACGGATAAGAGACCACGTCGAGAGCGAGAGTCAGCTGGCGGCCAGTACCAACCCACAGCGTGACATCTTGGACCGTGTGGCCCATGTCCATTGACCAGATGGCTGACCCCAGACAGAAGTGTTCACAGTAACGTGGCCCAAATCTCTGAACCACAGAATCGTAAAATAGTAGATAAAATAGTTACCATTTTAAACCACTGAGGTGCTCTGTTTTGTTTTGTTTTTATCGGTATGTTTTGGTTATCCAGCAAAAGCCAGTGGATGCATTGGTAAATCCCAGTATGTCCCTTCTTAAATTACACATTAGAGTTTCTACCATCACTCATAAGAAAAAAAAAAAAAAAAAAAGTTGTTTTTTTTTCACAGTGGCTACACACAACTTAAGGGTCAGATTTGTCTATTTATAGAATTAGCAGCTTTGTAGAAGGCATCATTCTAGTTAAGTATGAGTTTATCTATTAAAATAAGGTCTAATAAATTCAAACGCACAGATAAATGAGTAATTATTTCCCACAATTGTTTCTTTCTCAATCTTCCTGAATTGCTACCTTTTGTTATTTAATTTTCTACCTAGAGTAAGATTCAAAACCTTTTTTTTAAATTGCAGATATCATTTGATACTTTCTTCAAAAATTTTGCTCTTTTTTTCTTACTAGAGTTAAAAGTAAAATATTCCCAACATCTTGTCTTTTCAGAGACCTCTTATGACTCTGATACCCCAGGGAATCAAGAAATACAGTGGACAAAATTAGTTTCTAGAAATTCTATAGTGTTTACATTACAAAAATGTTTCATACAATTTGATTTATCAGAAAAATGTATTTATTTGACATAGTACATTCGTGGAACTCTGCATATGCTTTATTCTCACATTAAATCTTTTCAAGAGGTAAACTAACTTTTTTTAATTCCTTGAGATTTGGCTTGAATACTGTTTGTAAGGTTTTAATTAGGACTTTCCTTGCCAACTTGTAATTCTAGCTTGTTATTATTTTTATTCCGTTAAAGACATTTTCTTTTATCTACAGGGATTTGCACTCTGCGTTTGGGGCTCAGGAGCCACGGGACCCACACACCTGCTTTGAGATGCTGTGTTTATTGTTCAAAGACAGCATCAGCTCCACCTTCCTGCATACGAGCAGGTAACATGGGCTCCTTCCTCATTCCCAAGAGGTGGCCAGCCAATCTTGTATGCTGACAGGCGCAAATACACGCTACGACATGGTGAAAATACTAGCAGCTCTGAACTCAGAAAAATCACAAATCTAATTTGAATTTAGGTTTTTCCACCAAGTCTATTGACTAGTTAGTGTATGTTTAAAAATGTACTTTATTAATCCATGGTTTTTCTCACCTATCAGACCAGACTTGAAGCTAATTCTGGGGTTTTATGATAATTTACATAAGTGACCCATGCCTGACGTACCTGTTGAATAAACTGTAGGTATCATAATGGTTTGATAATGGTGCTCAGGCAGGTGACAGGCGCCCTCAGAAGCTCTGTCCAGCTTGGTCATTAGACTGCTGTGGTCGGCCCTGAGAGACTGGCTCCAGTCGGACAATGTTCTGTCACGTAGGATACTCTTCTCAAGTTGTCACCATCTCACAAAAATCCCCACATGAATGATGAATGGACAGTTGGTTCTGATTCAAACCAAAAGGGTCACAAATCAGGCAATTAGTCACTCTCCTGTCCTTCCATAGTCTGGCGTTTCCTCAGGAGAGAGAAATCTCGATGGACATTGCAATCGGCAATTGACAAAGGTACGTTCTCAAATTACACTTTCCTCTTTCAGCATCTGGAAGCATTAAGTATTTATTCATTTAACAGGAAAGAAAAGTTGGGCCGTACTTATCTGGAGACCATGCAGGAAAGACACCAGTGAGCAGTAGAGCCACTGAAATGAAGAACCAAGATTAAACAACTGTGGAGTAAGGCTTTCTAGAAGGGAATTTAAATGAGATGAACTATAGGAAGTAGAAATATAGATACATTCCAATGGCTTAACTGAGAATAATAATAATATCATAATTCGATTTAATTACTGGAACGAAATGAACAGTGTTCGGGGGATTTAGTTTGCTAATTTTCTATGTAAACAGTGAAAGTCAGTACCTTCAGTTTTAATTTAAGAAAAATGTGAAAAAAAAACAATTAATAAATGTATACATGCAGCCATTAGATTTGCTAAGAACAGCTTAAAATTGTTTGAATGAACAGAAAATTAATAAAAATAAAACAAAGAAAAGCACAAAGATATCTAAATGTATAATAAAAAGGAAATTCAGTGGTATAAAAAAACAAAAGCCCTGTATAATTGAAGACAAATCCCAGAAAGTAGATGTGAGTATAGTCAATGGAATTTGTTATTTAAGATAAATTTTAATATTAAGTAGAACACACTCCAAGACTGAATCATAAAGAACATCCCATTATACCGAAAATAAAACTCCATCTAAAAGTGGAAAATAAATATATGAAAATTAAAGCAAAAATTATGAAATCAATTGCATGCAAAGTACATTTCAAAAAGCCTGTAATAGATCAATGACCAAATAATAAATAGATACATGGAGGATCTAAAATACACAATAATTTATGTACATTTAAACAATGTATACTAAATGCTATCCACTGGAAACTGGAAAGATATTATTTTAATTATCTGAAAAATGTTTACAAAAATTAATTGTGTGTTAGGCCAAAAAGTAAACACCAACACATTTCAAAATGTAAAACTTAACCAGTAACACGATAGGATAAAAACAGCATTTTACCTCGGTGGCTTTCCTTCCAAACACAGATAACCTCATCCTAATAAAGAGACATTTGACAGAATGTCAGGCCTCTCGGAGCTGTCAAGGACATCGGCATCAAGGAAGCCTAAGACACTGTCAGTGCAGGGGGCTCTCAAAAGACGTGATAATTAAATGAGATGAGCTGTCTGGATGAGATTCCAGACATTAACCCAAAACTAAGAAAGTCTACATAAATTATGTACTTTAGTTAATAATAATGTATCAATATTGGTTCATTAACTATAGCAAATGTACTGTATTTGCATAAAATGTTAATGAGGAAACTAGGTGTAGCGTGTAAGGGAACTCCGTACTATATTTGCAATTTTATGTAAATCCAAAACCATTCTAAAATGAAAAATCTATTGATGAATATTTTTTAAGTAATGTTTCTAATTACTCACAACTAGATGATGAAGCTAACCATCATACAAATGCAAATATGAACAAATTCTGTGGGACAATTTCTTTGTCTATCCTTGATGTAGGCTAATGACATGAAGTCCATACACAGTTCAACAAAACCCATTTTACAGAGTATGGAAGTCAAATCACTCCATAGCTGCATGAGTTTTGCTAATGATCTGGCTTAATCTAGTTTAAAAAAATACATCTTCATTAAGTTGACTGTATTGCACAGAGAAACACACCTAGGTACTGAAGTTTGTATCTTCCATAACCAACATCTGATCTGAAAGTGAGTGACATCTTCCAATGCAATTTGACAAGCTAAGAAAAGCTCTTAACTACAAATCTCTATCATTTCTGAATATAGTCAGATTAAAATTGTTTGTGTGACACAAGATTTCTTCAAAATATAAAATTCGACAGCATATATTCAATTAGTGATCATGGGACATATTCCACTCTCTGTAATTTTTGACTGCCTGGCAACTTATTATCTCTTCTTTGCCTGACAAACTATTTATTAATGTTCATATTAATTTTTTCTCCTCTGGTTACAGCACTAGGTTGAAATTTCATATATGTGCTAGAACCACACATAACACAAAACCTATATGTGGAATTAGGAATACCATTCACACATGTCTTTATGTTTCCAAATTCAGTTACTTCATGAATAAATAAGATCTGTATGACTTGTGTCCAGATTTGATTTTATTTTTAAAAGCAAAATCCAATAGTTATTGAAAAGAATATTTAAATATCACACATTAAGGCATTTTCACCTGTCAAAAACAGTTAAAATAAAATATATTAGCAATATAATTTTGAAAGAAATGACTTCCAGTTAATGTTAAATTATATTCGTCCGAAACGTTTAGTTAAGACAGAAAGTTTCCAAAAGTTCAAAAGATTTTCAAAAATTTATCATAATGAATCTTGGATAAACTAAAGAAATAAAATAAACCTTTCTATTGGAAACTTAACTAGAAAAATAATCATGTAAAACGTTAATTTTATTTACTTAGGCTACTTCACCTTCCTTTTAACTAATGCTAAGTTGTTTGCTAAGTGATTCAGCAAGGTTTAACTGTCACCATCAGATGTATATACTCTTCATAATATTTTAATACATCCATCCATAAATATGTAATTCAACTTGAATCATTTTTTTATGCTTTAAACGTCTATTTCAAAGAGTTGGACATAATGAAATAGAACATGTGGCATTTCATAAAAATCCTAAGTCACTTTTCCTCATTTCCTTTTATAAATACAACAAACAAAACATAACTAGGAGATCCACTCAG
>CM053514.1:1371680-1393719 GCA_028627145.1 Eidolon dupreanum
AGGCCTGATCACGCTGAGCCACGCACAACATGGGGGTCTCGGGGCCTTACGAGGAATTTCCAAGCACCCACGATCTTTCCTAACACGTGCATTGTATGCAATGAATTTCTGCTAAGCGACGCCTTTGCTGCATTCCACGCGTTTAGATAAGCTATGTTTTCATTTTCAGTGCATTTAAAATACTTGTGATTTCTCTAGAGACCTTTTCGAACCATGTGTCATTCTGAACCGTGTTGATTAATCGCCAGGATTTTTAGGGTTTCCAGCTATGTTTGCGTTATTGATTTCTAGTTTAATTTTAATGTGGTCTGAGAGCAAACTTGTATGATTTCCATTCTTTTAATCTTGTTAAGATAGAAATTCGAAAGTAAAATGAGGTCCTTTTAAAAATTACAATGAGGCAACAGATATGAACTGGCCTTTTCCCAACTCAAAAAATATATATGGTCACACTGGAAATACGAAAATCAAGAAATACATAAATATGATTACCGCAGGCTTGGTCTCATGGTCTCTTGTCTGACCAGCATATGTGCCTTAGTTCACACATTGATCACTAGCCTCCAGGTGTGACGAAACATACTTGCAAAACTTCATATCTTAAACACATACACATACACATCCAATAGTTTTACCTTCTTTGTCTCCAATTCACACAATATAGGCTGACTTTCTATTAGCTGATTTGCCATTTATTACCAGAAATGTTCATTTTTACATCTTTTATGGTTATTCTTAATTTGAAATTGTAATTTCATTCTTTATCTCTGATCCATTTGTCAGCTTTATCTATCTGCTAGGCTTCAAATTATATGTCAGCGAGTAGGCCTCTTCCCATTTTCGGTATTCATTTAATATTTGCACTCAAATGGAGCAACGCGGAAAGCAAAGTGCCTTTAGCACTTCTGTCAAGATTTAGTAACTTCATCTGGATTCCTGCTAAACCACCACTCACAGCTAAACACTTAGGTATGCTCTCACTGAGGGCTTGTGGCTGGGAGCTAAATACATACTGATTAGGAGAGAAACAGCCCTGAGACATATTACCGGAAAAAATGCGTCGTCATTTTCATGCAGATGTTGGCCCAGGAAAAAAAGATCCTAGTTGAATAAGTAAAAGACTCAGAGAGGAAATAAGTGATAGAATTTATTAGGGAGCAAAGATAGTGCAAGGTTGCAAATCAATAGAAGTAAGGTAGAGATAAAAAAAAGTTTCAAAAAAGGTGGCAGGTCACTGAAGGCAAATGTCACATGACCTGACTGCTACACAAGATAAAACAATGCATACTGAGAATACACAGCACTTGCTTCTCCACAGCGAACACGTTTTCTTTGTGTTAATAGTGAGCTAGGTATCAGTCGACGGAAGACGACGTTATTGAAAGGTGACCAGCCCATTTGTCTGCGTGGCTAGTGAAGTGAAGTGGACGACGATGCATTCTACTCTGGCCACGTAGAATGATTCCACTATTATTTCGTTACTTCAGGGCTTTGTTCATTAAAGGGGTAGGGGAGCGTGGGAGGTGTAAGCAGAAGTGGTAATAAAAATGGAATTGGCTTTAAATTATGCCGTAGGGGACATATTGAAGGAAGGGGAAGAATATGAGAGTAAGAAGGACTAGCTGATTGGTAAGCGCAATTAACGGGAGTGGTTGGGGAACATTTTGTGCCTCCAGGTGAATACACCTTTGAAAAATACACACCCCTAAGAGAATACATGGTCTCGTTAAGGCTCCTGTGATCCCATCCCCACCTCGTTTCCTCCCGCCTTCCTGTCATCTTCCTTTGTTCCTTCCTCGGTTCCAAACACATAAAAGAAACTACCAAAATGGGGAACTCTCCCTTCCATTTCTTCCTGTGGCTTTGCTGTTTCCTCCAGAGCACACTGGGAAAGGGAAGTTAATAGATTCGGGCTTGATACAAACTTTGACCAGATATTGCTGCCCAAAGGTGGATTGCTGGGTTCTTACCACAAACACTAAAATAGGTCTGATGACCGCGAGATGAGAACATCTTGGCGAACACTGAAGTGTCATATGGTGGCTCAGACTATGTAGCCACCACATTCACCAGAAAATTTCAACTCGCCTGCTTTCGAATACAACCAGCATGGAGCTACGTCTCACCCCATCCATAAGCACTAGTCTGGACAACGACACAATCATCTCTTACGAAGTCTTGTAATTGACTTTTAAGCGGCTTCCTCTTTTTCTGCCCTTGTGCCCTTCAAATTTATTTCCACAGAGTGTCCATAGAGAGCTTTTAAAATGTAATCCCTTTTGATGCTGGTCTGCTTAGATCACTTCGGAGGCGGACACTTTCACTCAGAATAAAACCAGCATCCGTCCTGTGACTTGCCAGGCACCACGTGGTCTGCTCTGGTCTCAGCGTTCTGATTTTTGCCTCCTGGTACTAGTCCTTAGTCCAGCCACTTTTTTTTCTTGTGGTTCCTTAAATATGTTCTGCAGGTGTCCATCTGAGGGACCGCTGGATGTATTGACCCGTCCGCCTTATGTGGGCTGAAAATCTTCATGGCTCCTCTCTTCCCTCCTTTCGGCCTATAGAAGTCACTTTCCCTGTAAGCCTTCGTGGACTGCTAACTAAAATGTGTCCCATCACGTCCCACGTTTTCCTCCCCGTTGCTTAGTCTTCACTTTTACTTGTGAGACGCTGTATTTACGTATTTATTGTGCTCTTGTGACTACCTGGTACGAGCAGATGTTTCGTCTGCTCGGTTCGCTGCAATCTGCTCGGTGCCTGGCACACGGTATGTTCACGTTCGATGAAAACATTGTCATTCCTCTTTCAAAATTAATATCTAGTTTGCTTATGCCGCAGGAACGATGGAAGGAATAAATCAAGTGCTTTAAAAGCTTTCCAATTAGACAAATACGTATTGATTGAATCATGACTTGTTACCACAGTAACCAAAGTATTCACAGAAAGAAATAAACTTGAGGAAGAGAAACTTATCTCTGTCTCTGAGTCAGAACCACACATACAAGTCACAGTCTTCGGAAATGGAGTGGGCTGCAGAAAAATGTGGACTTTAGAATAATCATGGAAGTGACTAGAGTCATTCTTTAAAAATGAAAACAATATATATATTTATTTTGTGTGCTCTCAGTAATTTTGGATAAATCAGAGAATTTCTTGATAAAAATTTTCATTGAAAAAGATATCAAATAGCAAACACATACACAAGAAAATAACTCGTTATACTTTTGATATATAGTTTATATATATTGTTATATAATGAGTAGATACTCGTTCTGAACTGAATGTTAGAAATCAGATTAAAACAGAAGAGGACCTGAGGGTATTCTATCTGGTTGTTGTTTTTCACATATGGAGAAAATACACGGATATTTTTAGACACGGGAAATGTATCACATTTATGTACTTAAAATGACAGTGGAGGAAGGGAAGGGTGGTGGGGGTGGTAAGTGGACGTGGAGAGGTAAACCGTGGGGAGGGAGAGGAACAACGAGACGAATCCAGCTCTATAAAAGCTGAAAGAAAATAAAAAGCGAAAAATAAAAATGCAAGAAAGAAAACTGAGGGTGTACTCAAAATGTTGGGCTACTCTGTGGAGCTTTCGACACCCAAAACTTCTGAAAGAGACTTGAAAACGCCCGTATTTCGGGGAGCTTCACTTTACCGAACGAACACCCCAATCACACCACAGCGTCAGTGCCTGATTCTACAATTCATGGTGAATAATCGCTCTTTGTTATGAGTAAAACAGGTGTAGTCAGACACAAAACATTATTTGGAAAAAAAAAAAGTCATTTTCAGGCACAATTTGATAGTTTACTCAGCTGTCCAAGTCCAAAAATAATTAACTATGAGGCTAAAGCAGCCCCAGGGAGGGCTGTCACAGAAAATGTCACAGCCGGCTCACTCCGCTCGTTTTCATTTCTGATCCAGTGTATTTAGTTTCCGAATTCTCTTTAATGACCGCATGTATCTGCTTTAAGCCAATTTTATTAAATGAGAAATATTACCTTTTACACACATAATACAGGTAGTCAGAATTCAAACCACTGTCGTTTCTACTAGAGTGACAAAGCAGTTATCAGCTATAAAAGAAGGAATAAAATAACATGAACACAAGTGGGAGAAAAACTGCAATTTTATTTTTAAAAATTTTTTTTGTAATTAATGATATTTCATTGTAGAGCATGGGCAGAGCGTAGGTGGTTTTCACGGCAAACGGGCAGAGACGCTGTCTGGGCCAGCTCGGGCTACTGTGACAGAATCCCAGAGACTGGCGCCTTAAACAACAAAGACTTATTTCTCACGGTTCTGGAGGCCGGAAGTCCAAGATCAAGGAGCCAGAAATGGCACGTGGGTGAGACTCGAGGTCCAATTCATTCAGAGACAAATTCTTCTCCAGCTAGGAATCTGTGAAACTGAACATTATGTGCTTCAAACGATACAGTGGTGGGAAAGGCAGAGGATGGACGGACAGTCCCACTCCCGTGGGACCAACAGGACAGCAGGAAGAGCCCTGGGTCCCCGGCAAGTCCAAAACCCAGCGAGGCGATCGTTTGAGACATTAAGATTTGAGACAACCGCCTGCCCTCCGGGAAAGCCCTCTGGGAAACTGACAGTACCCCCATGTTTAGTGGGGTGCCGCCCATGCCACGGCTGGCCGGGGGGTCTACCCAGCCCATGACTCCGTCTCCCCGCCGTCTGCCCTGTTGAAACCTGGGGTGTAGCCTAGGGATCTCTAAATTGCCTTTCAGGCCTTTCCTCTCTTTTCTCGAAGAACAGCGCATGGTAAAAGCCACCTAGCTTTGTCATCCAATGTCGGGTTTAAGGAGTCCAAGGACCCGCCTTCATGTCATTTCATCTCCTTCCTCTTCTTCAGAACATGCTTGCTCACCATTTGTAACATCGACAGGCTGAGAAGTTTCCAAATCTTCAAGTCCTGGTTCCTTTTTGCATAAGAACAGAGGTAAGCGCCCTCTGTTCTCACTTATCCCGGCTACGATTCCATATTTTTCATGCCAGACACCTATTCTCACATTTTGGAAACTTGTGTCTCTTTCTACCTCATTTCTTATTTATTTGTTATTTGTGCCTTTATTTCCAATCTAAGAATACAAAACGAACGTGATTCAGTTTAGAATCCTAATTATCTGGGAAATGTCCTATTGAAGAATGGGCATAAATTTATTTAGAATTCAGTGTGTGAAACTTTTCCTTGATATTGCACCAAAATAAGCAAATAGATAGATAAATAGATAGATAGATAGATAGATAGATAGATAAAATACTTAGGTACTTTTTTTTTTGTACCAGGAAGCAGATGACTTTGTAATCTTCAAGTATGAATAACATAATTAATTTTCCTTAAGTAAATTGTAACTTTTTACCACACTGCTTTAGTTTAGAATCGCAAATACATATAACTTATTAAAACGAAAGAGTCACAAAGCGAACACTTATGTATTTATTCAACAAGTTTTCCTTGACCAGTCAGCGTCTGCACTGGGCTTTGAGGATGTGCAAAGTGGGGGTCAGGGGAGACAGATGTGGTCAGCCCATTTCCCCTGGAGCTTCATGACATTTCAGGAGACAATGAACAAGACGATGAGCAAAAGAACATGACATTTACAAGCTAGTAAACCACATGGAGAATCAAACAATAGACGTCTGGAGTACAAGTGATGTAGGGGGCATTTAGGAAGTTTTCGGCTAAGTAGCCAGAAAACTTCTCCTCGAGTATGTAGATTCTGAAACAGAAAGAGAGTTGCGTGCCAACCTTGTGACAAGTCAAAGTGCAAATGGTGAGTGAGAAAGGGCTGGGACTTTTCTAATAAAAGAATAAGGTGGCGTGTCTGGGGTATGGGAAGGTAGAGGGAATGAGTCCTCTCCGGGCCTTACAAATGGAGGGGGTTACGAAGTATGAAATGGTGGTTTTATTTTATGAGCAGAGCGTAGTCACCCGATGGCCGTGGAAACATCAAAATCGAGAGTGCCTCTTCAATGCGCTAGAGAACACAGGTGGCAGTGTGGGGGGGGGGCAGGAGACGCGCGTACCTTGTGAGGCAACGGGGACTCAGCTCCAGGTGCTGCTTCAAGTCCGGGTCACTTCGCTGGCTCCTGGGCTGTTGCTATGGCCTGTTAACGTAATCCGTGCTTAGCATCTCGGTGAGGGTACACCTACACCTCCTGAGAAACAAGCCAGAAACAAGCATCCTTGCAAGGCCTTTTGGGGAATTTTCCTTCTATTCCTCAGATATGTGTCATTTCATCCTGCTAATTCTTCTCTTATACCTTTTCTTTAAGTTTTTCATTGACAAGTTTTAGATTTCCGGTTTAGACACAGTCTCTCTTCTGGAATAGAGCGACGGGATTCCAGCTGCCCTCAGCCCTGCCAGGTCCGTCCTGCAGACCCATTCCTGGCACTGACCTCGGAGTGACCCCCTGAGATAAGGATCGAGTCACCCTCACCCGTCCCTCGTCAGCCCCATCTCTCCCAGTGACTAAACAAGACATTACGTGCGCTTCGTCCGCGGTTCAGCTTCCGTAGCATTTGTATCCAGCCAACTTTTCTCAGTTTTATTTCTCCCCCTTCGTCGATCGACCCTACATTCCTCCCCGGATCAGACTCCCAGCCCTTCCAAAGCAGGGCGAGTGCCACCAAGAAGCAGGCAGTCCTCGGCGACATGCAGTAGTGAGCGGCCGTGTGAAAAGCATATCTTCATTTACAGGAGTCAAGTCTGGCTTTTTATAAAAGCCCTTTTGCTTGTCAAACTAAACACGTCCGCGAGCCAAATGCATCCCCGAGCTCTGGTTCCTACCATGAGGGCGAGCTGGCGTGTTCTGTAATTCCCTGAATCAACGGCGAAGGAACCAGAGAAACCGATGGAGAAAATGAATTCTGGGAACCACTGAAAAATTTCGAAAGCCGAGCAACTAAAGTCGGCCTTGATCTCAGGATGAAGGAGCTGAGGCATAAGGCAGCCCGGTGCAGAGCTGAGATTAGGCAGGAGGAAGACTGAATAGCACGAGCCGTCGCCTTTGCCCGGCGTCACAATGAGAAAATCTTTGTCTGATCCTTCATGGTGGCAACGTGTAGTGATAGCTGAACACCGGGGGAGCTTGTGTCCTTTCAGAAACATCGGAGTTTCCAAAAAGACTTGTGAGGATGGACAACGTGTTGTAAAAATAGGTCTGGTTTGACCTGCTGCTTCTGGACTTTCTCTCCACCCTCGCTTTCCCAAACCATCAAATGGCTGGTTTGTAATAAAAACAGACTTGATTTCACCCGTGCTGTCTTACTTTAAGACTATAAGACAAATTTAAAGGGGACAATTTAACCAAAGCGAAGACCTGCCGCATAAGTAGAGAAGGGAGCGTGAATATATCTTTCCTTAAAGCAATTTAAGTGGCCACGTGCTGGTCCCTGTCCCTTGCCCCGAACACATTGTCAGCCAGTGCGGTGAAAAGCACAGGGAAATAGGAATCACAACAGACAAAAAATAGTCATACAATCGAGAGGCGAAACTGCTTTAAATTGACAAATAAATGGACAATATAGAGTATCTTGATGAAAAATGAGGAAAGGATAAGAGATTTCTAATGTAATATATGTAAAGAGACAATAGAAAATGTTAGCAATATAAACAAAACCAAAATTATCGAAATAACTGTCTATTTCAAATGCGAAAAACAAAATAATTGGGAAAACATGAAGATGGAGTAAGTAGATGGATAGAACTGAAAAAATTAGTAATTAAGAACAGCAGTTGATGAATCTTTACTAGCAGCAAAATGAAAATGATGAACGATAGGAAATATAAAAGTGGTATTTATAGGTATGGAGAGTATAGGTAAGTATGTATAATATCTAAATTTCTAAAAAGTATATCTATTTATACAATGATATTCCACATGGGGGGAAATAATAAAATAAAATTAAATTAAAATAGAATAGAATAGACTAGAATAGAATAGAATAGAATAGAATAGAATAGAATAGAATAGAATAGAATAGAATAAAAAACACATTGGGACAGTTAATAGAGAGTTGGTAGCGATCACAGAGCAGGTCAGGAAGACCAGTCGTCAGGTGGCTCGCTGGTGAGCATGTGCAGTTCGGTCCCCACGGAGTCCTTGACAGCAGGTGCTGGGCTTGACCTCGGGATCCACAAGCAGCCGGGTGACTGCCCAGAAAGACGGTGGCGGGCGACTGTGCTGCAGCCGCAGAGAGAGAGAGAGAGAGAGAGAGAGAGAGAGAGAGAGACCGGATGCACACTTAGAGCCTCACTCCAGGTGGACAACGTAACGCCGAGCGAAAAAGAGGAAGAAGGATATACATATACATAGTGATTTACATGCATTAAAACTATAGACACACGAGCTGAACAGCAAAGTCTTAGACACTCTCAAAAATAAAATAAAATATAAAGTGAAATTATTTTTTGCACAGAAGGGGTGTTTAATTGCTTTATGGGTGAAACTCAGTGATTTTTAGTAAATTCTTGAGTCGGGCAGGCTTCATAAAGAAGTCGTTTCAGAGCGTTTCCGACGTCACGCTCCAGTGTCCCTCCCGGCCCTAGGCGGCCACTGTCACACACTCACTTCACTAGGACATTTGTGTAAATAGAATTATAAAATATATAGTCTTTTTTGGTGGTTTCTTTCTCTTAGACTCCTGTTTTATTGGGCTTATCTAGGCTATAGTATGCAGTACTTCATTTTTTTTTTGTAGTACTGAATAATAAGTCCATTTTATGACTATACCACATTACGTTTATCCTTTAAAGACTGGTGACATTTGGGTATTTTTTTAAATTCGTGGGCACTTGGCATAACGCTTCTGTGAATGTGCCGGGATGTCTTTGCGTGGCCACGTTTTCGTTTTTCCTGGGTGCATGACTAAGGTTAGGTGCCTGGGTTGTATGGTACGTTTATGTTAAACTTTTTAGGAAAACATTTGAAGACAAAGTGATCTACAAAGGGCTCTGCCATTTTACTAGAATTAGGGCTATCTGGAAGGAGGGGTCTTCTATAAGTCGTCGACTCTGGGCGACCCGGGTGATGGGGTGTGACGCAGCCACAGTGGAAGCAGAGAACACGTGGTCCAAGGGACATTCATTCCTCTCATGAGGAGCATGTTCCGAGGAAGGGTGGCCACAGGCGAGGAGCTTCTCACGGCAGCACCCACTCCCTCCCCCTCCTCCCACCCAAATACTCCACGAGCTTTGGAGAGCTGCAGAATTTACTAAAGACGCAGTAGATTTCGTGTGAACACAGATTTTCATTATTCGAGAGTGAAAAAGGAGAACACAGGTTTGCATTCTTTTAAAGGAAATAAATATGCTGAGCCATATGGCAAATATAAATTTCCATTTATAGGAAACTCCCAGCTCTTTTCCAGACCAGCTGGGGTGACTGAAGTGTCGCCCAGGGAGCACCCGCCCCGGGAGTGTGCTGAGCGAGCTCTGCTCCGGCCGCTCCGACAGGTGCGCACACGAAAGCCGCACGCGGACGTTTACATCGACTCCTCCGTTTAACTCCGTACAAATGGAAACAACTCGAATGGCCTTCGAGGGGTTAAATGCATGGCGATATGCCCACGGAATAGAAAACCGCAGAGCAAGAAAAGGAAAACGAACTATCAATCCAACTCGGATCAATTCGAAAGGCATAACGTGAGTGGACGATGCCTCTTCGGAGACTCCTCAGCTGACCTTGCAAGGAGCTCCAGGTCCAAACGGCCCCCCGCCCCCCACAGTGGTCCGGTGTGTGGCCAAGGCGCTGGTCCTCACATCCCTCATCATCCAGCGTTGGATGAGCTGCCTCAGGAAGGAACATGACCTTGGGTAACGGACGATGTCATGTTCCTGAGCTGAGGCCAAGCCCGAAAGAGGGACCAGGCTGCACGTGGCCGGCGGCTTCCACTTCTGCCGGAGGCATCTTTACTGCCGGTGGGGAAGAGAGTCTGGACAGCACGTTAATGTGTCCACTGCAGTCTCAGAGAACAAAAATGAGTGGAAATTAAGAGGTTTCTTTAAAAATTAACTTTTGCATTAAAGTAGTCATTAAATAAAAGAAAGGTAAATTTGTTGTATAATCTACTTTCGACTTTTTAAGTTGTTATTATAATTATCTTTGTTTGAGTCATCATCATTTGTAATGTTATTTTCCCTTAGTTAGCCACTAAGGCTTTCCACTGCAATTATAATGTGTCCATGGGTCGATTCATTTCAGTGTTTACTCCAAAATTTGGTGCCAGCAATTATTGATTATCTTATAAAAAAGTTTCACTGTGTTCTTAACATTCCATGATGGCTGACAGGACACTGATTAGGCTCATGAAGTAAATGGAATGTGAATGAAGCAAGTGCTGAATTTTGGAAACTGTTCGGCGTATGGCGACTCAACTCTGCTGCCTGGTCCCCTGTGAAGGTGGCTGTCAAGCCTTCCTTCTTGGACATGTCGCAACACTGATGTGACTTAGCCTCCACCTGACACGAAAGCAATCATACATTTGAGTAAACATGAGCACTGTCCCTTTAAAAAAAAAAACATATATAAATGCAAATCATCCAAATTCTGGTTCACTGAACAACACAACAAATATGCCTGGAGAAAGAAATCAGTAGTCTCCTTTCCCTGACTTGCAGTTTTGCCCTGGGCTGACAAAGCCCCTAGGGATTTCCAGTTTTATAAACTGCCTTCCAGTTAATTTTCAACATGATCATCTTGATCTCACAGAGCACAGAAAGAGAAAACAAAGCCTTCGGAGAAAAATAGCTGAATCGGCTTTCCGTCCACTGAATCAGAGTTTGCTAATATTCCCTTTACTGAAATCACTTAATTCTGTCTCGGGACTTTGGAGACCTTCAGAAATAAACACTAAGCATTATATTTTGAGGCTTAGAAGGTTAAAGAGACTCCTGGATCATGAAATATGACTTACTCACGTGGCCGGAGTGCAGGAAATCAGAAGACAGGAGTCAAGGACTGTAGGTTAGGGATGAGGAGAGGGCACAGAAGTGAGGAGGTGCCGGACAAATTCCTACCACTTTATGATTTTACATGAGAGTAGTCTGCGGATAGCAAATTTCAAATCTAGAATGGAGAGATATAGAATTGTAAAAGACCTCTCCTGTTGAAGTTGGAAGAGAAAACAACTTAGCAGAAATACATTGTCCCCAGAGGAAATTTCTCTGTCTTCTTACTCAACTTTTAGTTTTATTTCCTCAAGTTCAGCCGATCACGACTTTCACATGGTCAGGCAGTGACTGGACAAGTATCTGATAACTACATAGCAAATATGCCTGTTACGTGAAACAGTGAGAACAAATGTACAAAGAACTGGCAAGTAGATAAACTCATTAATAGTAATTGCGGATGTCTCCGTGAATTTATTTTTGTTCATTTAAAAAAAGTCCCGGGATTTCTTTTAGTAGTGAAAAATACCTGCTGTCAAATTTGAACTTAATATACAGCATGAGAGTATTCATAATGGAGTTTAGATTTCGAAATCGTTGCAGTTAATCACAATTTTAAGGATTTTGAGTGTTTATTTAACTGAAGTTTAAAGTTTTAAGATGTGTAAAAATAACTGAACTGTATTTAAGTAGCCTGAGGAAATGCAGGTGAAATGTTAATACGACACAGGAAAACATATTGCATAGATCGACAGACAAAAATGAAACCGTGAGGTGACAAACAAGGACAGGGGACATTGAAGAGAAGATTGGAAATAAGAAGGACAAAAAGTCTTATGCTAATCAGATAGAAGGATCTAAGGAATTCACATGAACTTCTCCACATCAGGGGGACCCGTCGCCCCTCCCGTCGGGAGCACCCCCCGGCCTGGGGTCCCCTTCTCTCGCTGGAAGCTGTTCTCAGTTCATTTCTCATGTGGTCTCTAGGGCCAAGTCTCGATAATGTTGCTTTCATCAAAAGCTATCAATAAGTTGCCAAATATGCTTATGCCATCAAAAACTGATGTGTTGACATTTAAATCTATTACTAATCTAGAAAAAAATGTATTACTATCTCGTTAATTAATGATCATGAACATTCGCAAGAATGGCCAATTTCTGCTCAAACCAGACAACGAGGAAAAGAAAAAAAGCCTGACCTATTCCTACGATAAAACAGCAACGATAATTAGTGATTGAACACTGACATTATGGAATACTAAAGTTTTATAATTATTAAATTATTACTGTAATCCCGTGAGCTAGGTAAATGTTTTCACTTTATAGATGAGAATTCTTAAGATTCACAAGTTAGTTAAAAAAAAATTATTTGATTTAATAAGTCCCCACTTCTCATTTCTAATCAAATTGCTTCTCATGATCACAATACCAGTAGAAAAGGGACCAGGATTCAGCCCGACTCTGCTTCAATTCCAACAGATTATTAAGAATAAATCGACAGGTGAAGGAGATAGAAAACAAAGCACGCGGATTGGATTAAGCAACAATGGAAGCTGCTGGCCTCTCACTACCTTGCTCTGTCCAGGCTGAGGGACAAGCTTCAGTGGGGACCCAGGGAGGCACAGACAGCGTTAGTCTGAATTCCCTCCAGCGTCAGCGTGCCTTCCAGAGCCAGGTGGCCTGCGTGGGGGTCATGGCGACAAGAAGAAGGAGAGGAAAGACTTCAAGACTGTGGCTCTCCTGGAACCACAGCCCTCTCTCTTCACAGTAATGGTGAAGATTAGGGGACGTGATTCTTCTGACGTAGGGGTGTGTGTGTGTGTGTGTGAGAGAGAGTGTGTGTGTGTGTGTGTGTGTGTGTGTGTGAGAGAGTGTGTGTGAGAGTGTGTGTGTTCTGAATTTCCGAGGTGACACTGTCCAAAAGAGAATGCTAGGAGAGAGAGCGAGGTTGAAATGTCACTCCTTTTCAAAATGTGCTAATTCAAGTGTTTGTGGCATGAAAGCAAAATTATAAATTTAGTTTAGCAAAAGAGTCCAACCAGGTTTGAACCCAACTAACCTTTACCACAAACTACGTATGAAAGGAAAAAAATCTATGTATTGTAATTCGAAATTTGAAAAAATTATTTGATTTAATAAGTCCCCACTTCTCATTTCTAATCAAATTGCTCTTCTGAGCTAAGCCTCTATCTATCGTAAGCATTGCTAATAGCGCCATTTCCTAGGACGATTGCAGCGACACGGTTGTCTTCCAGGTAAAATCGTTTGGGGAGAAGAAGCAGAGTTGTGGGTTCCGAGCTTAATTTTTTTCAAGTCCATCTAAAATGAGCATATTTTCATGCGTAGATTTGCTTCAATCGTTAAACAAAATCAAGTACAAATCCCAGAAGCATTTTGGTTGCAACTGGGGATTTAAAAAACAAGGCCCGAATTGTTACCCAGCCATTTTCCTGTTTTCCTTTGGGTTCAGTCTTTTTGAGCTGTTATTTGAAGAATACCCCGGGAATAGCAGAGTTAGTTGTGGAAAATCTAAGTGGGGAGGCAAAAAACAACAAATAGGAAGAGTCGTGTATCACATTAGGATTGTACAAATATTTGTTTTCATTACAACCCAATAGAATAGCAGCATGTCCATATTATTGATAATTTTTATATTATAGTTTTATTGGATTAATCCCTGAAAAAAATCAGGCTTCGACTTGACCCAAAATCTGCATTTCAGTAACCTGTACCACTATCTATAAATGGGAAAAAAAAAGTAATTAAAAAGTAAATTAAAGACTTGATTAGCAAAATACTTAGAATGTTTGGTATAGGTTTGGGTTAATAAACTATATCTAAAAGTTTTTGAGGGTATGTGCTTTAGTTATAGTGAAAGTATTATTTTCTAAATGTTGGCGCCATATTAAGATTCTTGAGAAGTGCCTTACTGGTTCATATGGAGGGTATGCAAATTGTGTTTTCTAGGGATAAATATGATGCCTTCAGAAATTGCAATAATTAGTACAGCTCACATTTACTGCGTTTTTCTGACACTTTAACCTTTGTTCATCCCATACATTGCTTTTTAAATTCTCCCAACAATACATGAAGATTCATTATTATTTCCTTCTTTGTAAAATGAGGTAGCTGAGACTTAGAGGGGTTCAGTCACTGTCCCTCACATCATCTCACTCAGGTGGCTCCAGAGTGAGCCTCCTCTGCAGCTGTGGGGACTTCTGTGATTATGAAATGACATTGCTCGGGTATGGGCAGACACGGCACGTTAGCAAAGAGATAAAAGCATCAGGTCCTCGGCGTTTAGACCAAGTGCTGGACCCTCTACCTCAGGCCTCATCAGTCACACAGGCGCTAGCGAAGTTGTTTTCCTTCTGTTCAACAATTTAGAAAAGAACATTGTCAATAGTTTCTCATGGGATCCATAATCCCCATTATGAAACGGGAATCAATGTGCCATCCTATGCCCGTTTTATTGCCAGCCACAGGGTGGAGGGAAAATGTCCTTTGCTTTCGCTTTAATCTGTAGGTGTCCCAAGCTCAGCTGCACGTACTAATTACAGACCGAGCATCCTGCACTCACCACTGCGGTTTTCATGCAGATGTTTTGTAAATTCATATGCATATAAATGAGTAGGAATATGAATGCCATTAAGTATATAGGTTTATGTGTGTGAATGTGTGTGTGTGTGTGTGTGTGTGTGTGTGTGTGTGAAATGCCAATCCTCCATCCTGAGAGAGGAGACATAGAATTTATGTATTTGACGTCTCAGAAATGCACATGCCTGGTGTCAGTGAGATGTCCCTCCTGCAGTTTTGGTGCTTGACTCATAGATGGCCACCAGGAGGGATGATCTGGGAGTTACAGGGCGTTTCAGTCTCTGTGATGAACTCCGAGTTAACGTTCCAGGATTAGGTTGAAAACCCTGTCCTAAGATTGTTTATCCAGATCGAGGACTGTCTCACATACCTGGCGTCACACCGCGATGCTCTCGCAGGAAGGGAATCTGACCCCACCCGGAGCATCTCTCGTCTGCACCTCCCCTGGGAACGTGCCTCAGAACGATGCCGAGGACTTCACCTTCTCCAGGGCACCTTTGGTGGCAACTCTCAACAACACCCGAGTCGCCTTCTTTGGTGTGTAGGTGAGGCCCTCCGCAGGTGGGGAGGCAGGTCACAGCACGCGCACGAGCATCCCACGCGACTCGGAGTGCTCCCTGTTTTAGCACCAAAATTTAAAATTGATTTGACTGCTGTCCATTTCGTACTAATCTAGGACTCGGGGCCAACATTCTTCGCTGTTTATTTTCCGCCTTCTATTTTTTTAATGACACGTCACTGAGAGGCTTTCTCAGAGCACGTGCTATTCCTCCAGTGACGGTGCTAAAAATCCCAGGAGAGTCCCAATGTTTGTTTTCTGGCAAAATTTACCGTAATTTAAGAATATACACCAAGAAATTAATCAAGAGTGTACATAACTATGCATGGATGTTAATTTTGACTGAAACGTAATGTGTATGGCTCAAAATTTGTACAACTTAATATTAAGCGACAGGAGAATGGCCAAGGAGAGAAAGACAGTCCAGGAAATGGAACACGATGCGGTCATTAAATAGCAGGAAGTGATGATAGCCATTGACAAGAATCGCGTGTAGAGTGTTGTCACACTAGAAATAGCACATATCATGTCATACAATAATAACATGTATATACATGTAGCTTTACATATGTACGTATGTATCATGTTTCTATGTAGGTATACAGTGATGTTATCTCTACATATTTATTTATCTATCTTTTGGAAATGAGATTACTAGTCGATTTTTTTTTGCTTTAATCTGCCTTTAAGGTGTCCCATTATAAAATAATATTTTTGATAACTAGAAGGAAAATCTTTAAAAAAATAAAAATTAAAACTTTTTCCTTAATAACAATAAAGAACGATTATGTTGCGACATGAGCCTATTATATTAACAAAAACTAACAGAGTGGATATAATTTTCTGCTGACAGGCTATGGTGAAGTACTCAAACACTGCTATCTTCAGCATAAATGGTCTTGTGTTTTTGGGAGAGCGATTTTTCAATAAGCAACAAGATCAATCCAAATTTATGTATCTATTGTTTTTTAAAATACTAAGCAATAAGTTTTTAAAAGGAAAAAAAAGTATTCGAAAAATTTTATAACAAATGCCAGAGAAAACAATGAGTAAAAACAGCTTAAATTTCCCAACATTAAAGCAAAGTAAAAATAAAATAAATGCTGTACTTTAAAATTCCTCATAGGTGAATAACGTTGACACTGAGTTGCTAAGTAATAATAGTGTCATGTGAAATATTTACTCGCATTGAAAAGAACATAAGAGAGGATTAAAAATATAAATACTTGGAGTTTTGAGTTTATTTTTAGTTTTTTTTTATAGAGATTTCTTAAACCTCCATAAAAACTAGCAGTTAAAAATAACTATAAGTACATCAACAAGATTATCATATGGAATAGAATGATAACTATCTCTGAACGTTCAGCATGATAAAGTTAGGGCATCATAGTCTATATACGCTGATGAAAAATCGTTTCTTCTAAATCATGATCGTGGAATAAAAATAATTAGTCGATGTTTGCACAACCATTCTTTGCTTATACTTGTAAAACAGGAGGCAGTAAACAAAAGCAGGCAGCAAAGAAT
This sequence comes from Eidolon dupreanum, assembly GCA_028627145.1. NCBI lineage: Eukaryota > Metazoa > Chordata > Mammalia > Chiroptera > Pteropodidae > Eidolon > Eidolon dupreanum. The sequence continues at coordinate 1,388,280 of CM053514.1, forward strand.
AATGAAAACAGGAGAGGCAGTCTCTATATTCTTCTGAATTGTGACACCAGGTACACACAAATCACGGCCCGAAAAACTCGAGACCTTGGATGTTTGTTTTTGTTTATGAACTATATACGGCGCTTATTTTCTGCTTTTTGTGATGACAGCAACCAATCTTTTCCCACTGTATTTATGGGGCTTTTTTCCTTCTTTTCTTAAAGATTATTTTATTCTTGGCAGTGTGTAAATGTTGTGTCTGGAATATAAATAGGAGAGAGTGGCTTTAGCTTAGCTCACTAAAAGAGGCTAAGCTCACTGCTGAACAGAAGCCATTATCCTAGAAGAGAGAAATGAAGAGGTCCACAGATGGAATGCCACTGTGACTTGGTGACCTTTCACATGTCATCTTAGGGCATCCTCAAACAGCCCTGTGAGGTGGGAGTCACAAAGCCCATTTTCCAGCTTAGGAGATACTAAGGTACAGAAGAGGTTTCAAGGTTGGTGTGTCTGTGTGCAGCCCCTGTGGATGGCGGACTCGCCACACTGGCCAAAGCTACATAAGAAGACATCACCGGCACGTTTTTAGATGAAGTAGACTGGGAAAGCCTCGTGCAGGGATCTCAAGTCGAAAACTTAAGAGACACGGGCTAACAACACATTACAGACGCCAACGTCCTCTGTCTAGGTTCTAAGAGTCTGTGTCATGCCTGCATTATTTAACTATGATTTTAGGTAATGATCAGATTCTTCAACTGAAATATAAAATAGTAGTAAATGTAAAATGTTTCATTGTATGATTAGAAAAGTAATTTTTGAAAAAATTTTATTTATTTTAATTAGTTTCAAGTATGCAGTACATTGGTTAGACATCTGTATAGCTCATAAAATGATCCCCCCAATTAGACCAGCATTTATCTGGGAGTAATAAGAATACTGGCAATAAAATAGAATGTTTATATATTTCCTTGTTTCCCCTGTGTTAAAATCCAGACCAAATGGAGATCAACCTTGAAAATTCTCTAGGCAGAGAAAAAAACAGTTAAGTCACCCAGTGAGGTTTAAGTTAGCTTATTTTGCCTGACTAACTTGACTTGGGTGATTTCTTATACCTCTGGAAATCATAAGCTACACTTGAACTCTTTCTAAGGGTTGATACAAACATTTTAATATTATTACCAAGCACTATGAAGAATGACCAGTCACTGCTTTCTCACTGCATAAGCTGCTTAATAATTATTGATTAATAATATGCCCCCGAGCCTCAGTCCATGCTTTGGTTTATGCGCTAGGGCTGCAGACTGTCTTTTTGGTGTGTGCACAATGAACTTTTACTAATGACTCCTTAGGTGACTCATTGGTTTTACCCTTGTTCTTCATAAACTTTTGACACCCAAAAGAAAGATATATAATTTTTGTAGTTCTTATAAAATCTTCCAAAACTTCCTATTTTATCAAAATTAAAAAAAAAAACTGATTGTCAATAAATACTTGTACATACTTCAGGTTTTATGAAGAGTAAACATTTCTTCTTCTCATATCTTCCTATCATTTGTTTCATAACATTATTTGGACTTTTAATTCATGCCAGGATTGAGAAAAAGAAATTGAATTTTACCTGTTACCTAAAAAATAAAAAAACAAAATGTCTAAATATATTTTAAAGGACTCAAATAATACAATGTATGTCTTCTAACCATAATAGAATTATACTGGAAGTTGACCATGGAAATACGTAAGAAATGTATCCAAATATTTAGGAGTGATATGAAACAGTTTAAAACAACTGTGACAAACACATAATTCAACCCGTTTCAGGAATAATAGAGGTGACGTGATCAGATCTATAGAGAGCAAAAGGAGAAACAAAATATTAGAAGTAATTTTATGCCAATAAATTCGATAGGCTAGATGAGATGAGCAAACTCTTTGAAAGTCATGAGCTAGTAACGCTCACTCTAGCAGGCAGGTCTATCTTGACTTTTCATAGAAATATTTTGTCATGAATAAAACTGCAAGGCCATTCACTGGTGAATTGTACCAAACATTTAAGAAAATGGGAATTGGTGAGAAAACTTCCCAGCGCATTCTGTGGAGACGACTTATTCTGATCTCAAGAATAGGAAATGCACTACAAAATATACATAAAGTAAAACAGAACCCAGAGAACAATATTCCTCATCAACATATATTCAAAATACCTTAAGAAAATTTTAGCAGATGAACCCAACAATATATTTTTAAAAATAAACCATGACAAACTGGGGTTTACTCAGAGATTATAATGTTGGTTTATTATCATAAAGTCAATTGATATAGTTAGCCATATTAAAAAAATTTTTTTAATCATATGATTTCAAAATTGACTATAGGGTTACAGTTATCAAGAAACCAAAGCATTAGCAAAAAAATAGAGAAATAAATCAATGGAACAGAAAATAACATCCTAAAATAGGAGCACACATACATGTAAAACTGATTTTCCACAAAGGTATGAAAGTCACTGTGGAGAAATCATAAGCTTTTCAATAAATGGCACAGAAGGCCTGGAGGTATTCCCACGAGAGTGAGGAAACGCTAAGGGGTGACGAACACATTCATTACTTTGGCTATGGTGACTGACGGCTGACGGATGTATATCAAGGCCAACATCTGTGAACTTACACTTATGTGTAGTTCGCTGTACGTCCATCATACTTCAGTAAATAAATCCTCCGCAAGTCTTATTTTAATATTACAGTAACTCAAGCAAAATCCTTGCATCCAAATTAGCAATTATTAATCATTTCAGTTTTATCTAAAGTCGTATTATATACACTAAAACAATACGATATTGTAGAAAACAATATTCAAGATAAAACATTGAAATTATTCACTAAATCTACCAATACTCTCAGGTGTCAACAGAAGAAGGTGATAGTATTCAAATCATAGGACACACATTCCCTTAATCAGGGCCTGATGACGAGAGTTCATGGCGGCATTTATCAGCCGTGCATGGCTCGTCATGAATTACTAGAATACTAATTAAGTGAAAATATCGAGACTAAGTGTCTTGGAAATTGAAAGGTCCTTAATATTTTTTTTGTGAGGAAAGAGTATTGATAACATAAAAAGAGAGAGCGAAAACAGAAGGAAAAGTGATCAGTTTTGTCTTTTGTGATGGGTTTCTATTTTAATCACATTCAGCATTCATTTGCTTTTGTATTTCAATTCAACAACTACACACATACACACACACACTTCACTTTAGTCTGGTTAAAAATGATTTCTCATCGTTTGATTATTTCTAAATGCCAGAGTAATTCTTTCTTTTACCCTACTTTACCTCATCTTAGAAAATTAGGTTATGTCAGCGTATTCGTTTAAGTCAACCCATCTTTTTTGTAGATCAAACTCAATGAATTAAATGATAATTTTATCTCTTCTAAAAGTAACTGCATTTTGAGGGAATAATTTTTTAAAACTACATGCCTCCTAAGGTGTTTATTTAATGAATATGTTGTAAATTAGGAAGTAAGTGACAAGCAGGAAAAGATAGATGAAGAATCTAGTTTTATATTTTTATGTCTGCTAGGCTGTGATCCGCAGTTGGAATTGCAGGGGAATAAATTCTTACCTAGCCATGTGATTTGTCCTGAACATTAGCTAGGATGGGAATTTTCTTCCTTCTGGGGTAGGTGATTGATCTCTAAAAGGCTCTGTATATCAGGATAATTATAATCCTGGAATCATAAAAGCTGGGGAATAAATTTTTGCTCCACTAGTTATTAGCCATGAAGGAGAGGTTCTTTAAATCTCTCTGAGTCTTGGTTTTCTTATTTTAATATGAGAAAAACACTGTCTATTTTGTTTTAGGAGACTAATCAGATGTTCATGATAGCAGCGCACTACATAGTGATCCAGACCTGTCACGAAATGAGTCTCCCAGGGTCCACGCTACTGCAGATGTCTGCGTCTGACATCGCTCCCTCTCGGCTCCATCTCGAACACGGCGGATGAGTGCGCAGCCCCGCGGGCCACAGGCAGACACAGCTGGCCACACACGGGCCAGTCTCGGTACTTCGTCCCGGTCACAGTGACTCAATGAGGATTAATTAGACCCTCTCCTCAAGGTTCTGTTCTGCAAGAGAGAGAGAAGTTTGTCTGTCTGTCTGTCTGTCTGTCTGTCTGGTTATGGGAGCCCACGTCAGCCAGTGACCTTGTTCTATGGGACGTTAGCACGCTTCTGTCCGTGGAAGGAGAGAATGCACCTGATCCACACAGAGGCCATGGCAGTGGTGTGTGAGTTCCTGGTCCTGTTTCTAGGGAACTCAGAGATTTGCGTGAGTCCAAAGGAGCTGGACGTTCACGTCAGGTGGCAGGTGAGGGACATGGATTCCCATTCAACCGAGCACTAAAGGCAGGAGCTGCAGGAGCGTCAGCGACCCGGAGTGTGGCATTGCAAACACGCCCGCAACCATGCTGTGGCTCCTGGGTAGTTAAGTCTTCTTTCGATCTGGGGAACCAATGATTGCTGTCTCAATCAATTCACCCTTTTACCTAAATCGGTTTTATTTACTTCTTTTGTCCAAAATGTTTTCTGACAAATATACGCAATTTTCAACGCCTTCCAAAATATCAGGCATCTAATAGGTGTTAAGATACGATTCCCATTTTCTGTTTAACTGTCATGACCAATATTTTAAACTATTTATAAATGTTGTAAATATCACATGGAAACAGAATGGACCACTACCCAGAATTTGGTTTGAATGTTGAGGCTGATCACTCACACACACACACACACACACACACACACACACACACCAAGAGAATGGATGGAAAGATTTTGACAGGAGGCAGGTTTGGGATTTTTATCCTGGTGGGGGATGGAGCTCGGGTGAGGGTTTTCGTGTGTACTCAGAGTGGGGCACATGTGGTTTCAACTTCCTACTGGTGCCAAAGGAAGGAACAATTTGATGTTTTATAAACCTGGTCCAGTGTAAGCGAGAGGGGGAGGGGCAAAGGGGGAGGGCTATCAGCAGTCACACGTCCAAAATGAAGTAGGGCGGCTTTTACAAGAAATCTTTTCCCTCAGTGATGATGCCCACTGCAGGTGATGCCTACTTCATGTCAGATATAAGTAGCTTGTGATTTTTCAAAAACAGTGACCAACACTAACCAAGTTGTCCAAACGAGGATATTTTAGCTATGACAGAATGTCTGTTCAATCAATTATCAATCAAACAGGTTCAAATGTATTGAACTAATAGTCTTGATTTAAAAGTCTTGCATAGAAACGTGGATATTTAAAGCAAATTGAATGTGTTCAATTTCTTCCAATGTGTGTTTGTGATCACTTGAGCAGGGTTCAAACACGCTGGTAAAGTTTGAAAGCCATTAGTTTAGACACTAATTGCTATGCGAGGAAGATTTGACAGCAGTAAATCGGGAAATATAGCCTTCTCAGTCTTAATGC
>CM053514.1:1394219-1418541 GCA_028627145.1 Eidolon dupreanum
GGCAAGAACAGCTCTCCACATGGGCAACGAAAGATGCCCTGGATGCTGATATCATGCCCAAGACAGTACGCTTGGGAGAGATAAGATTTGAATCAAAGGGAAGTATCTTAGCAGGAAAATTTCAAGTGCAATTAGTACGGGAAGTGATAAGAGATACTTACCCTTAGAATCTTCCAGAACTCTAGATAATTGAAAACAACAAAGACAATCAAAGAAGATATGATTGAAATCCATGGTTTGATAAAATGCATGTTCTGAGGAATTATGAAAAAGAACACATCGTGGAATAAGAAACCTTAATACTTGTCATTCAAGGATCAGATGCAAATAAGTTAAATGTTTTCATCCAATCCCATATAATTTCATCACATACACTATGATGCCTATTATGGGCCTGATGATTGCTAAGCATTAAGGACAAAATGGTGGCATTTTGGGATGTGGTGTATGAACATCAAATTTCTTTCAGAGAAAACATCACTGATTAAATCTACGGACTCCCCTCTCCACGATGCAAGTGTATGATTCATAATCCCCAAAGTTTGCGAACATATTGCTCATGTCTGCATAAAAATGTAGTGAGTTAAGACAGAATCTTCGGGTGATGTCCTAAAAGTCAGAGCGTGTGGCCAATATGCTCGTTAGCATTATTTTTAGTATGTTGGGTTTTCATCGCCCAGAACATGGATTCGAGAAGATTTTTACTGCTCAGAGAGGCTGCATTTTCTGCCAAAGAACATGGGAGGGAAGAAAGTTTGCTTGGCGAGAAGATGCATTTGAATAAGAGATACTTCTGTGCTAATGATTACGAATTCATTTTGACTCCTGTATATAGTATCTTATTCAACCTGCAGGTAACTTTGTTTTATGTGATTTCAATTCTAAAAAAATCTAATTAAGGATGTCTAAAAATTGGTACAGATGAGCAAATGATCTAGTTAGATTTTTCTATATATATGTTAATTTTTTATTGCTATATAACTGGTTACCTCAAACTCAGAGATTGAAACAACACGTGTTTATAACCTCACAGCTCCTGTCTCGTCAGCTGTCTAGACGTGTCTTAGATGGGTCCTCTAAACAGTCTCAGACTACAATCAAAGAGTCAGGTGGAGCCACAGTCTTATCTGAGGCTTGGGGTCCTCTTCCAAGCTCACGTGGATGTTGAAAGGATTGGTTTCTTTGTCGCTCTTTCTTTTTGGCAAGTAGGAAAGCCTGCTGCTTCAAGTTGCTGAGCTCAGGGCAGGAGTCCGCTCTTTGTCAAAAGACGCATCTGATTAGGTCAGGCCCATCCAGGAAAATCTCCCTTTAGTTAACTCAAAATCAACCAGTTAGGTATCTTACATCTGCAAAGTCCCCTCATCTTGGCTATATAATGTAACATGACAACCAAAGTAATATCATGTTGCATTTATGAAACTCCTACAAGCTTAAGGTGAGGGGATCATACATGAGTGTAAGTCATTAGGTCATTTTAAAACTCTGCAAAACACAATATGTGTATATTTGGAGAGACTAAGAAACCACAGTAATAAAGCTACTTTTAGAAAACTGTGGAAAACGAAGGAGAGAGAACCAACATTTCCGACTTCTAGTTCCTGCTAGCAACAAGAACAGTAAGTTCAAATTTTACAGAACATTTTGTAACAATTTGTAAAAACAATTTTATAAAATTTAGACTAATAGCTTGTTTTAGGAAGCAGAAAAAAAGGAAAAAGTATATTCGATGAACTTTATTTGTAATTTCTTCTTTTTATTTTCTTGTCAGTTTTCAACCTTTTTTGCTTCAATATTGTTTCAGTTAAATCATAAAATGCTTTCAATTTAGGAAAACATTATATACCTCAATAAAAATAATTGTTTGTGATTGAATTCCCTAAAATAAAAATAGCTGAGAAAGGATGACTATCTGCATATAGCTGCATTTCCTTTTTTTTTTTTTGGTATATGATATAATAGATTTCAAATTTAGAGCCATTCTATGAGCTTGTTTCTTTTTTCTTGACCCGGAACTTGTCACGAAATAAATAATTGCCATATAAAGAGCCTATTCATTATACAGTTCTCTTTCTCTGTACTTCTAAAGCAACTGCTACAACAGTACAGTAACCTCTACTCATGAGTGGAAAGACAATTGCATGCAAATTATTCTTCAAAACAATCGGAGATTAAATTTTAAAAAAGAAGAAAAACGTGGTGAATGTTTATTTTTTCCTTCTCGCAAGATAATGCGTCCTCATATTTATTTTAAGTTCTATATTTCATTTCATTTTATTGATATTTAAAAGTAAATTTTGATTTCTGTCATTTTTTTTTTAAGTTTTATTGATTTGTGCGTCTCACTTTGAGTTTTTGGCAGCTACGAGTGAAAAATCTACACTAGTTAATTACTGTACCATGGAATAGTTAAAACGATGTTAAGGTCTGAAAATTCTAAATTAGTTGCAAGTTGTGTCAACTGTATATCATATTTAATTCTTAAAATTTCTAAGACAGATGGGAATTTAGAACACACTACATCAAACATTGTTGTTGTTTTTTTTTAATGAAGGAAACATGTAGTCCATATATGATGCATATTTTTGAAATTATATAACAGATATGTGTTAATGCTATTACCAGGATCTAATAATGCCATTCCCTTTCATAATATTTTCTGAGAAGTCAGAGAGAAAATGTAAGTGAAAGTAAAAAGGTTAAATTAAATGGAAGTAAATAACATATTTAAGAAAAACATGAATGTGAAGTAATTATTAAGGAATGTTTTCAAGAATGAAAAGGCTGTTTACTGGCAAACAAATAGAACAGAAAATGAGACCTGAGGAATACTAAGAAAATCCACTTTGGCTCTGTTACATTGTCTAGGTAACACATTGTGCTGGTAATGCTGATGCCCAAACAAATGAGTATTTTTTTTTGGGGGGGAGAGGCAAGTTTTGGGGCAGAGGAATTATATCATTTGATATAATTATATCATTATTCATTCACCTAACATTTACTAAGTGATTTTTGTATGATCAGCACTGCATTTTATTTTTACATGAGAAATGCACACTCTATTTATTTGGAGATCTTTTGTTTTATAAATTTTAAGCATATTTTATAAGCTTGTACATTTTCTCATCTTGAGCACAGCCATGTGTGTTATGTAAAGTTTCAAACATTCAATAAATAAACCAAATACAGTAGGCATAGTTTCTTTTAAAACACCCAGAAGACTTAATATCCAGCAACCAGCTTTGGGATAGTCTCACTTCTTATTCAGAATTCATAGAGAGAAAGGATATCTTGGATGGGATAACAGCCAGCTGACTCAAACTCAAAATTGGATTCGATTAGGTAGATGATAATCTTCATTTCAAGCCAAAGTAAGAAGCTAAACTAAATATTCAAGCAAAAGCAAGCGTAACAAAAAAAAGAAACCAAAACCAAAACCAAAACCAAACAAAAAACCGGTTGCTCAAGAGAATGAGAAGATAACCCACAAACAAGGAGAAAATATTTGCAAAAGACACATCGGATAACAACAATAACAACAACAACGACAACAACAACAACAACAACAACAACAAAAACCTGTTATACAACATATACAAAGCACTCTTAAAACTCAACAATAAGAAAACAACTTGATTTAAAAAATGTGCCAAAGACTTTAACAGATACCTCATCCAAAAAATATAGAGAGATGGCGATTAAGTACATAAATAAATACTCCACAGCATATATTGTCAGGGAAAGGCAAATTAAAATGAGATGTCACTATTAAAATAGTAAAAATCCAAAACAGCGCCAATGTAAAATGCTGGTGAGGATGTGGAGCAACAGGAGCCCTCACTCACTGCTCATGGGAATGCGAAATGGTCAGCCACTTTGGAAGACAGTTTGGCAGTTTATTACAAAACTAAACAACCACTTACTGTATGATCTGGCAATCATGCCCCTTAGAATTTACCTGATGGATTTGAAAAGCTATGTCTGTGCAAAAAACTAGCATCCAGATGTTAATAGAAGCTTTCTCTATTCATAATATCGAAAACTTAGAAGCAATTAAGATATCTCTTAGTAGGTGAATGAATCAATAAGCGTTGGTCCATCCAGACAATGGAATGCGATTTAGCACCAAAAAGGAATGAGCTCTCAACCCATGAAAAGACTTTGAAGAATCTTATATGTATATTACTAAGTGAAAGAAGCCAATCTGAGAAGGCTACGTACTTTATGTACTTTACGATTCTAACTACATAGCATTTTGGAAAAGGCAAAACTAGAGAGTAAAAACAGTGGTTTCCATGGGTTGGGGGGCAGGAGGGTAACTAGGTGGAGCGTGGAGAGTTTTTTGGGCAAATGATTTATTTACATGGACAGAGATTATTGCATTCTAATGCGCTGACTCTCTCAAGGGACTTAGTTTAGATAATTTATGTAAATTTCATAGATTCAGACTTTCATGGATGATTTTCTCATCATTTAGACCCGCTTTCTAATATATTTCCACAAAAATAAGAGGTAGAAAACATTTAGAGAAGAGATAAATATACAACAGTTTGAACTAGAGATAGCTTAAACTAGAAAAACACTCTACTTGAACCTTAGACATATTTCACATTTTATCAGACATTGTGACAATTTCACACTACTTGCAGACATTCACTAGTGACATAATATTTTCACATGCATAAAAAAACATTTTCACATTGCTTCCACACGTCAAGAGGATGCTTAATTTGAAAGCATTAAGTCAAAGGAGACAATACTCTGTGTATAACACTGTGTGAGCCTCAAAGAACGAATTTATAAACCTCCCGAGCAGAAAACACGAAAGATCAAATCCAGGAGGAAAAATCAACACTTTCATTATTCAGACTTTGTTTCAGGATTCCTTTTAGGGTTCAATGTTCTTGTGTCAGCAAAACACAACCTCGCAAAGAAAACGTCTCCTTGAGAGATAAACAAAAATGATATAAAAGTGGAAGTTTTAAAGAGTAAAAACACTGCCGGCTTTCTCTTCCGTTCTCATCGCCATCGATCTTCTGCTGTGCCTTATCGTCTGGAGAAATTACTGCAACCGCATCTTTAGCATTTTCATCGCAGTCAGAGCTGGTCAGGGGAAGTTCCCAAACAGCCTGCTGCCCCCTACCCCTGACCTTGCTCATGTCACTCCACCGCTCAGAGACCTCTTGCTTCCCATTATTTCTGCCCAACGAAGCATGACCTCTTAGCCTGCCCTTCAGATTCACTGCTGAAAGCTCACCTAGTATTTTCAATACCACATCTGGCCACATCTTCTCTAGAATAACCCCCTTTTGGACATTCCAGCAGCTGTCGGTTTACTCAGATTGTCCCCTCTGATTTTGATCTTTTGATAACTGAGCCCAACACAAAATTCTAAAAGTCCTCCTGGAATTTAATTGATTTTTCTTCCGGTCTACATCTCTGTTCTCAGAGATGATTTGTCACTCCTCAGAACACTCAAGAAATGACTTCGGATGATATGTCTGACCTGTAATATCACACCACAAGAACTTATGTGTCTTCCCCTGTTTTTTCTAAATAAACGACGAGCTCCGTGAGGTACAGACTGTTCTAGATCCGGCGCTCTGCTCCCCATCGCTTCAGGAACGAAGCTCGGACCCAGCGGTTGCCCGTGAGTCTGCAACTGGCGTGAATTATTATCCCCCCCTCAGGGTACAAGCGTAAGCATCATCACTTTTATTTTTCTAAATTTTCGAGGGAACTTAATTGATTAAATTAAATTGATTTATTTTGAAACAGAAACCTATTTGGTCATTCATGATACACTTGGAGGAAATAAAAAGATGGTAACAGGAGATCAGAAGAAAAGTAAGAATCTCATGCGGCAAACAAAGGTTTAATGTTGAGGGTTGTGAAGAGCAGAAAAAATGAAGAGAGGAATAATGAGAGAAGCGAAAGGGGACAATGACAGGAGATAAACAGGTGGCCGAGGAGCGTGAATAATGCAGAAAAGGAGACTCCAAGCAGCGTGAAGAATGCCAAGGAGTTTACAAATTAGATAATACACAATTTTAGACCTATTACTTTAGTTTTGGTCATGTAAATTAAACATGCATTGAGAAGTGTCTTTAAAGTCCACACCATTTAAGAGACAACTGAAGTATTGAAATACCTAGAGGAATACAAAGGCCCACAACAAATTATGTATTAAAAGATTCTATCGCACACATACAATTTTCTTCATTCATCAGGTGACAAATTGAAGTTTTATTTATACCAATAAATATGATTAACATAGACTATCTACATTGTATTGTCTTCACTGTGTTATCAAATTGCAATCTTAAATATAATTAGTCAATTATAATGTTCGATTATAATTAATCAATTGTAATATAATTAATCAAATATAATAACAATCAATCGATTATAATAGCAATAAAAATGTTTTAGTAAATTCTCTTTTCCACGTGAAAGCTGGTTCTCTGCATCTTTGAAATCAAGGCAAGTTTTTCTCTTCACATTCTGTAGGGTTCAATTCACTCTTTATATTGACAATACGAAAATTGGTTGAGATCAGTTTTTTTTAAAATCAGGTTAGATGGTTTCCATCACTTGATGCTTATAAAGACAGATAAGTTAACAAAAAATTGAAGGATTTTGTCAAACAAAGAATACACGGCATCACACTGATGACGTGCAGAGACGTGCCCGATAAACAGGCTGGGAGAAGCAACGTAATAGATGAACGAAAAACTCAGATTCTGAAGTCAAAAACCTAATGCCTCTACCTCAACTCCCTCACCTGTAAAAACGGGTCAATAACAGTCATAGTGTTACTACACGAATTAAATGGGTTAATATTTGTAAAGTGCTCAGATCAATATCTGACACATAATGATTACTACTTATGCTTTTGCATAGAAAAACAAAGAAAAAAACCTGAGTGGACAGAGTTAATAGTCTTGTCTCAGAGTCTGCCAGAACTGAGCAGATTACAATGACATTTTAAGAACAAGTGGCCTATAGCTAACAGCCTTTGTTATCGTACCTGCCAATTGCCCACTAAAATCCATAATCATCAAAAGACGAAAACTGACAAGGCAGCTAAAAATTATACTAAGAGAAATACTTCTGCCAAAATTCAGAGGAATTTGCAATAAGTACGGGCCCAGGAAACAGGGTGGGCTTACTCGTTCTTCCTTCTATGAAACAAACTTTGTTACTTCTTAGGTTATCATAAAACATAACCGTCAAACGTAACCCCTAAACCATGCAGCTGTTCTCCGCTGAGTAGAGAATGATTTGGAGACATTTTCATAAGGTTTTCTCATTACCCTCATCTTTGTAAATCCTTTCAGAGATAACAAATGTCAGAAACAACCTGAGAAAAAGAGGAAGAAGTGTCAAAACATATTACCTGGCAGTTATAATCCTCATAAGGAGAACAGCGAGGCAGACGAATATTAGGACTTGCATTTCTCCCAAGCTGTATCATTGACAGTTAGAAAGTTATCAGCAGTATGTGGGAAACCAGAAAAAGTAAACAAATTAACTACCATCGACACAGGAGATGGCCAGGGAGTGGGTATGTGAAGATGGTTTCCAACTGTGAAGTCGATCCTCAGATTTAGCTGTCTTGTCTCCAAATCTTGTCTATTAGTAAATATGAGTATGGATTAGTATGAACTCGTTAGATTATGGCTAGAGAGAGAACAGGAACACACACACACACACACACACACACACACACACACTCACTCACGTCAAATATAACGCCAACTTCATCCGAGGACACATGCACCTCTAAAGGTAGTACATATTTAGACTGAGAAGAAAGTTTCCAAAAATTGTATGATGTGACTGAAAGAAGACAAAATGACATCTCATTTGTTTACTAATTTCATCACTCTAAATATTGATTGGGCACTAAAGCGTGAAAGGCACTACAACAGAATGCGAAATTCAGAGATGAACAAAATGGTCAAGTTCCACGCTCTTGGGGAATTTCCATTTTAGCGAGGTAAAAGAAACACCTCATGGCACCCCTGTTTTACTATTTCTTGTACATCATGTTTCTTTATTTATTCAACAAATAATTTTGAACAGGAAATTATGCCTAGCCCTGTGCTTTTTGCTTTTGAACTGTTACTTTTTGCTGCTTTATGTTCAACTTGAAATCTAGTTAATATGACAGACTAAAAGTCAAACACTTACAAATGTAAAATTAAAATTAAGTTTATGCTTGGGAGATAAGTAGACATCCTTCTACGGAGGGTTATATTCGTGTTATTTGACCTGAGGTAACATTGGAAGAACAACAGTTCACTGTATGGTAGAGCAAGAGAGGTGTTAGATAGTTAGAGAGAGCAACATGTGAAAAAAAATTGTGAGGACTGTGAATCTGAGATATTTGAAGAGTTATAAAGGGCACAAATTAATCAAGAAATCCCATAACAAATGTGAACTGCCACCACTGTAATTTCTAGAAAGTATACAGTAATAAGAGAGTAAAAAGAAGTTCCAATTTTTAGGGGGGCACTTGGTTTCCTCCAGTTCCCCAGACTCACTTGCAGCCAGGTGTGATGACACAGTGATGTCACAGTCCACACAGGGAAGAGTGATGGGCCACTTCCTGGGACGCTTCTTTTAACGAGAGTGGCCTCACAAACGTTGCCCTTTCTTCTCACTCTCTTCTTCCTGCTGCTTGCAATACAAACGTCGTGAATTGAGCATTGAGAAGTGAACACAATGTCCTAGGGATGTCAGACTGGGAAGTCGAAGGAAGCCCGGCTCCTTAGGAATTCACAGAGCAGAGGCATCGCCTTAATTCTGGCTGCACTTCTGTGACCACACACGAGCGAGAACTAAGCTGCCGTAGTGCGCGAGCCACCATTCCTTGGGGTTTCAGTAATTCCTGTCCACACATAGTCTTCATCCACGCAGATCCTCATAGTGAAATACTGACGGGGGAAATTCTTACAATACAGTGGCAAAGAATTGGGAAATTTTTTTCTTGCTTTACCTCCTCCAGATGTTGGGGAAATGACCGAAAAAAATAAAAATCAGAATTTTGCGATGCCTTGGACGCTTCTCCAATATTTTATCTGTTTCTGGACATGTCCCTTTAGTGTTCCTGCCCGAAAGACACAGTGATGTTGCGAAAGGGGAAATTTTCCCTCTACTCTTCTTGAGTTCTTACAGTTCGACTAATAAAATTGTCACAGGATCAGATTAACAGGAGGAAACCCCAATTTAATACGGGTCTGTGGGAGATTGTCGATAATGCTTCAGATCCTAAAATGATGCTCAGAGAAATGAGAGAAGCAGGCATCTTGTACACTTTTTATACAAAGAAACCGTAAATGTGTAAGGAATTTACAGGACACAAAAAACATAATGCTCATTAGTAAGTAAGGACTCTAAGCAAGGCTGGGCTCGGGCAGTGCGGTAGTAAAGAGGCGACAAGGTTTGTTTACACAGACTTTTTGGCCCTGAATTCCCTGCCCCTAGTGATCGGGTGTCTCTCTCAGCCTCCAGGAGTAGAGAGGGCACTTTTCACCCGGGAAATTCATCTCCTGCTTTCAGAGGGAGAGACAGAGAGGTCAGAGTGCTCTTCTTGTACTAGCGGTTTCTTAACAACTTTAATTCAAAATAATCAATAAACCATTATGGCATATTTTGGGGCAGCCTGCCCTGGGCTGCAACCGTTCCCACTTCTGAAACGTCTCTGAAAGTTTCACATCTTAAAAGCTGGTCTGGAACGAGTTAGAAGCCGAGCAGTAAGATATCTGCAAATAGAGAAAATAACATAAATTAGAATGAAGTTGAACAAACAGAAAAGAACAAATCAGATCACAGTTCCCCAAACCCCATTAAATCAGTCCTCCACCCCTAGGAATAGGTCGATTCAATAAAATGTCTTTGTTTCGTTTATCAGATGGAAAATACTAAGCCTGTCTGTTAATAGGTTTAAGTTAGATGCTATGTACCCCCATCTGGTTTACACAGAAGTGAAGTTTCTCACCAATGGCACAAGTGGCTCCTTTCTGGGAAGTCAGTCTATCCAGGGGACCACGGTTTGGGAGTACGACAGAGGCTAAGTTGTTAACTCCTAACTGAAGTGTTCCCAAAGGTTGCACTGTGGCGTGGAACTCTTGTTCCGTTTCCATGGAGATATGAGATCACTTTTTCCAATTCACAGTCTTCAAAGCTTGGAAATAAGAAAGGTCCTCAGAGTCGAAAAGAACTTGGAGCTGTGATACACAAACAAATATTCTACAATCTCACGATTGGAACACTGATGTGACACATAACCTTATGAACAAAGGAGCCCAAACGTGAAATGTGGCTGGCATTTAGATGAGCATTTAGTGACAGAAGGAGACGGAAGGCTGGTTCTCTGGTTTTGTCAGCCACAGAACTCAGTTCTGTCACCTAGTCCCGAGGTTCAGATTTGTGGCCCCCATACAGAATTTGTGGTATCGCTCAGAACTCTTGGTGATGTGGCAGACACTTGTGGCCAAAAAATGGAGTGCTAGGGTCACTGTCAAGCTCCTGAAGAGGTTTGAAGATGACCCTGTGAACTTGAACCGCAGGGTTTGACTGCAACGTCCTCACATACCACCTGGAAAAGCACGGCTTCGGGTCTGCGTGCCGTACAAAGAGGAGGTCGCTTGCACCTATTCTCGAGCCTTTCTAGCGTCTTCCCCGTGCCCAGACAACTCGCCACTAACAGTGGCGGGCTCCTTCTGTCTCGTCGTGGGTGCCGTTCCTGTCTCTCACCTGCCTCCCCGCGGTGGGAAAGGGAGACTCTTTTTGGTTCTTTTGCACCTTCGAGATGTCAACACCACCAACAACGGGAATCATGAGCTAACGTGGCCAGAGTTTGGTAGGTGGGCGCTGGGGACTGTGCGTGACCTGCTGAAGAGACGTCAGGAAGAGCCAGACGCAGGTGGAAGAGAGCGAAGCCTCAGATGCGGACGCGCCCCGTGGCCAGCCCTCTGACAAACGACCGCCACGCGCAGGGACCTGCCGAATGGTAAGAAAAGGCGGTGCTTCGCTGTTTCTGTTTTGTTCTGTTTGTGTGTATTTGCACGTCTTGTTGTCGTTGTTGTCGTTTACGTGGGGACAGGTGAAAGCACACTTCCTTGATCTGCGATCTTGGGAAAGGAGTCCATATCATGAGGCCATCGGCGTTGGAGGCCCGGGGCTCGGCCCTGGACACCCTTATTTCAAGGTCACCTGTGGGGACCACCTCTTGGTCGTCCTGAGAGAGATGGGCCACGTGAACTGTGGCGTGCTGCGGATGAATTTAGGGGATTTATTATTATTATTTTTTTTGTATTTTGATTGCAGTGTCTGTGGTCAGCTGCGCCTCACGAGTTTCTTCCAGTGAGATGACAGTGCGTGTTTTCTCCTGACGACCTCGGTGTACACCCCATGTCCTGGTCGAAACGTGCAGCGAGCCTCCTCAGTTGCTGGAGGCCAGGCCTCTTCTACCTGAGGGCGGCATGCTCCAAGCACACTAGCTAGCTTTGTCATAGCTAGTCATAGAATCGAGTTGTCACAAAGCTCCCGTAATGTCCCCTTAACCCAGCAATGGAAGGGTTAGGGATGCTGGCAGGCATCGGGTGCCGAAGCCCGTTTCAAAAGGAGTTAATGCTATGTCTCGTCCTTGGAGCATTCCAGGTCTTTTCAAGGGCCAAGAGCAAAGACGACGGCTATTTAAGTCCCGTTTCTTGACAGATCTTGCCCAAAGCCCTTTTCATGTCTAGATTTTTACGTTCCATTAGCTCGGTGCTTGAGGATGGCGTGGGTTTGAATTTTTAATTAGTGCCCCAGAGTTCATGCGAGTAGGTTGTTTATTTCTGCTGTAGAGTGAGTTCTTTGATCTGATTTAATCTATAAAAGAATGCCCAAACACAGAAGCGTCTCAGTTATTAAGACGACCCAAATGGTGTTTGTGGCCCAAAGCTGGGGAAAATCTATAAAATCTGTTTGGGGTGCTGCAGAGGGCAGCAGGGGCTCAGACGGACTTCCTGGGGTACACTGATTTCTCCCTGGAGTCTGGTGAGCTTCCTAAGAAGCACTCTGAGAAACCATCTGTCAGGAAGTTCATAGATGCCAAGGCAAAACTGCCTGTCTGGTCCTTAAGCATCCCCTGTCTGCACATGTCTCATTTGATGGGATCTGAGTCCAAGCCAAGAAGTCCAAAGAAAAGGAGTTATAGAAGGCAGGATGCATAACCCACGCGTAGCTGCAAAGGCTGGAGTCCGTGGATTTCTGAATTGCCCCACAGCCTGCTGGACTCGGGGTCACAGTTGGAGTGTGGGGCCGGTGGCAGTGTTTCCTTTCGCCAGGCGCAGGCCCAGCGGGGGCTGTGAGGTCCCACGGGCTGGCGGGACCGGGGACAGCGGGTGTGCTGCGGGCGTGTCGTGAGCGGGAACCACAGCACCCCCACCTGCTGTGTTTCCCCGGAAACTGGGTTCGCAGGAGCCATCGCAAGGTAAAAGTGAGTCTGGGCTGCCCAAAGCGCACGGGAGAAGGCCTATGGTGGCTTTGTGACCGTTCGTATAGGTGCAGGGCTACCGTGTGGAATAGGCGGGGTGCTCCGTCATCGGGGGCGGGGTGACAAAGTAGCTGGACTTACAGTAGCGTAAAGCGATGGACGGGTTAGTTAAAAGTGCCTCTTCCCGGGTGGCCTTTCCGTCGTCGTGGGGAGAAGTGTATCGTGTCCTGTGAACGCATGGGGGACACAGAGGCGAATGGGGGGGCTGGTGGGAGTATACCAGCTCTGCCAATCAGGGTGCCCCCCCCAGCACACAGGAGCTTAGGACACGCCTGGATGCCACAGGGTCCAACCCGGACGAGAAACGTGCTTTGGGACGCGTCCGAGAGACGAGAGATCGTCCTGGACCGCTTCGGCAATCTCGCTCTTTTCAGGGCTGCGGAACTGAAAAGATGCCTCAAAATTCGGCAAACGGGGAGCGGGGGGCGAGGGCCAGGAAATGGCCCCGGGCGAGGGCCGGAGAGGGCCCCCGGGGGCTTCGCGAGGGTGCGAAGTTAGCAGCAGAGGCTCCTAAAAGCGTCAGCGACAGTTTGGGGGTGTTGGTTTTGGACAGAGGGGTGGACACGCTTGGGCGTCTGGGGGGAGCTTCCGAGCGCCCGGCACTAGCTCACGTGCCAGGTAAGTGGCAGGGGACCGCGCCCAGCGAGGTGGCATCCCGAGGCCTCCTGGCCCCCTTGGCCAGCGCCCTGGGCAGGACAGGGCACCCGCGTCAGACCTCCCCGCTTGCTCCCCGTACGGGACAGTCACGGGCACGCTCGCTGCACAAGCGGAGTCGTGAGCAGAGGCCGTGGAGTCTCGCTCGGCTTTGGGGACTTGGGGACATCTTCGGGGAGACAGTACCCCTGAGGAACGTGAGTCCGGGTGAACCGTCTCCCTGGAAGATGCAGACACGTTTGCCCCAGGGAGGAGGCCATGAGGATGAGAAGGAAGCGAGTGAAGGTCACGTGCAGGCAAGCCGGCCCCGCGGCGGGGTTGCGGGGGCAGCTGTGACACGTGGCTTGGGGACCGCAGTCAGACAGAGAACAGCAGACTTCCCGGCTCTTCGGTCCTGGATGAAAGGTACATTCGGTTTCCCTCTGATTCAAATTTACCTTCTTGCTTCGCTGATGAGATTGAACTGTTAAACGGTGAAAGAGTGAAGACTAGCAGCCCTACTGTGAGCAAGAGGCCAGGGCACGCGGTCCCACTCTGCACCTCCGGAGGGAGGGCAGTGGGCTGCTGAGGGTCGGGGCCAGCTTTCCTCTAGGGAACACACCTGGACTTGGGACTGCAGCAATCCGACTTCATTTGCATGTGTGCCCCGAGGCTAATTGGGACATCTCAATGAGGCGTCCTCTTCACAGGAATTTAAATAAGGATGAGTCTTCAGAAAAGAGAGTAGAAAATGTGGGCATTTGTCTGAGGGTATGGGAATTCAAATCTCCTTCTCTTTGCAATTTCTCGTGGCATTAAATAACATAGCGAATCTCCGCCAAGAAGGTTTGCCACTCAGCAGATGGAAACGAGAACGGTGTGATGCATGTTGAGAGGCCCTGAAGGTATCGGGGTGAGCTGACGCACTGGGGGTAAAGTAGGCTGTCCAGAGATGACAGGCAGAGAGAAACTCTCCGAGCGGACGGAGGAGAAAGCCGCTCCTCTGTCCGTTAAGAAATCTGGGTGCCACTCCTCTACTTTAAGTTCAGTGGCAGATCCTGGGGTGCAACAGGATCTGTTGGCCTCATCGATTAAGGGACAACTGCCCTTCAGGAGGGGAAAAACAAACAGCAAACGTTTGGGGGTGCTGTAGCTTAGAGTTTTGTGTTTGGCGTTGTTTGTTTGTTTGTTGTTTTGTTCTGTTAGGTGTTGGACGGCTCCTCTTCCAGTGGGGTGAGTTTTTTATAATATTTGCAACTGACTGAAGACAAACAGAAAGTTCCCTGAGGGCACTTTCATTTACTTTAAGGGCCATGCTTTCGTTTTTCTAAAAACTCAAACCGCAAAGCAAGAATGATAGCTTTTAATTCCTTTCTCCTTCTGCATTCCTGCAAACTATTTTCAAAGCGTTACATGGTGGCTTCCATCAATATGCTTACCTGTTGCCCCCATCGACCAACTACATACAGTATTTTTGAATTTGCTTTTCACTATCAGGGAGACATTTTTCCACAAGAACAGAAATTAAGAGATGCTTAGGCTCTGGGGCTTCCGCGTTGAACGCAATGTGTCTCTGAAAAGTTTGTGGAAAACATTTCACAACAGCTTTCGGATGTCCTTATTCTTTCTGAGTACATAATTTAATTTTTGGACAATTAACTTTAGGAGGAAAAGGGGAACACTTGTCCATTAATGAGGAAATGTCAATTGGTATAGTCGTTATGATAGGTAGAATGGAGGTTCCTCAAAAAGTTAAAAATAGAACTGCCATATCATCTATACTACTAGTTATAGATCAAAAGAAATAAAATTAAGGTCTCAAAGAGATGTCTGCACCCCTGTGTTCACTGTGGCATTTTTCACAACAGCTAAGATATGAAAACCACCCGTGCGTGTCTGTGAAGGATAAACAAATAAAGAAATGTGATTACACACCATAAAAAAAAGGTAATTATGTGAGGTGATGGATGTATTAATTGGCTTGATTGTGGCAATTATTTCACAGTGCCTATTTGATAATTATATCAAATCATAAGGTTGTATACCTTAAATATGTACAATCTTATTTGACAATTCTACTTCAGTAAGCCGGGGTAAAAAATAAAATAAAAAATTAAAGAATATTTCTATACTGTAAAATCTGACCTTCGACTCTGCCATAAAAGACAATTTGAAATCCCCACAAGTTCTTAAGCAAAGCCCTTAAGTAGAGATGTGGCCGGCGTCATATGAAAAGTAATAGAATGGTGAAGCCACACAGAAGATCGTACGTATCTGGGATGATAACGAAATGTAAGCATCTGAAAGCGTGTGCCGTGCTTTAGTGACAGGAGATTTGGTAGTTAACACAACGGACAACAACGCTGTTATTTCTAGTCCTGTGGTTCATACACCGGGACGGAAGTTCTATGAAGTGCATTCTATTAATTTTTTGTCAATAAAGTCTTTTTTTTTCTTTAAAAATAAGTTAAAATAAGATCAATATATAACCAAAGAGAGAGATTCCTAACAAATATTTGCACTTGCTGACCAGGTGCTTGGATGGGATAAATGGACAAGGACTCAGCCTTGCAAAATGAAGTCCAAGTGTAGACACAATTTGTCTGGAAGAGCCACCTGCCACAGACATTTTTGGGGTCCCCTGCGTTGACATATACATCTTTGATCAGCCATAGTTATGCTCAGTGGTAATCATTTTCTCTGAATGATCTAAGTCTATTCAGGTTTTCAACAAACCTCACGCTTTTCTGATCACTGTGTGAATTTCCCGATGCACGTGTCTTAGCCTGCCTAAAGTAGCATCTCTTCTTCTCACTTGTCAAATTCTATACCTCCCCCCATCCAGGATACTGTTAAAATAATACTACCTAGCACCTACCTATGCTTTCCTACCTACTACCTACCTACTATCTCTATAACGGGAATATGTCTTTCATTTGGGTTTTATTTTTTGTTACTTTAATTTGTGGATTAGACCTAGGAAATCTAGATTATGCACAAAGTAGACTATCCATTGAAAACAATAGCCACAAATTGATTTGTTCCTTCAAAAATGCATTTGATCAAGCTAAACATAATGATGGAGAAACAAACTTAGTAACATTTCGTATAATTTTGTGGGGAGAATCTCATTGATATAGCGACCGCAAAAATAATCTGCTTAGATAGGAATAATTATAATTAATTGGTATTGAAAAGGCAATTTTGAAAATAGAAAATATGGTTTAAGTTAGACATTAAAATTATTGAGAATAATTGTATCTAATTAACCTATCAAATATTCTATTAAAGCATTTCATACTACATAATCTATTTGTTGATGTTCATATGTAATATGTGTTAGAAAATTCTCCAAATAAATTTTCCAAAAGTTTAAGAAACAATGATATTTTCCACTACATATAAAATTATCTCTGTCTTTATCGAATAGCCATTTTTAGTCTGTGCCCTTCCCCCCACCTCTTCTGGCATTAAGCTTTTGTAAGTTAGATACGCGAATACGAAGAAAATTGAGACATTAAAGTTTAGAAATGTCGCTACTTATTCCCTTCACTTTCCATCATTTGGTTCGCCCATCTTTTCTCTGTTTATTCTCTTTTTTGTGACTTTTCTCTCAGCCCTAACGAGTTCTGTGACTTGCTGCTGGATTGTTTGCAGTGAAAGCCATCTGGTAAGGTGCCATTTATTTTAAATGAAATTCTCAGCCTAGTCTTTTCCATAAGCAGACAGTTTATCACAGGAGATAAGCTGCTCTCAGGATAAGTGAAAAATCATAGAATTGTTCTATTTAAGGTGCCCACAACTCCTCTCCCTTGCAGCTGCCATGTAGGATTTAGTGGTTAATAATTACCCGAGGGGAACAAGTTCATTTCTCATAACTGCAGAAACCCAGTCTCGTGATTAATGCTACACTTCTTTGTTATAATGACGTGACCATTTAATTTACTCAGGTATTAGGTGGATTTATTTTTCTAGAAAGTTAAAAAATTATATTTTGCTTTTTTGCTCTTGGAAATGGCCTAACTGGGTGGGGAAGCACCACTAAAGCTGTGTGATGTTTAAATTTAAAATGCTTTTTAAAATAAAAAAGATTAAATAATTTTAGTTATAAATCAATTATCTTTAATTTGTTTTAATATAAAAAACAGATATGAAGTTTAATATAATAAATGTAAAAACCTAAAAAGTCAAAGTATACTACCTGCGTTCTAACAAAATTTTTATTCTGCCTTTTTCCCCTCCAACCCTAATTCCTGCTTCAGACTGGCAATCTTTTAAAGATATTTTACACTATTTCCGTTGCTATGTAGATCCATTTTTCCATATATCTCTTATAGACTTATTTTTCAGTTTTACGTGTCTTTTATCATCTTCCTAATATGGAAGTTCATGTTTTAATTCTTTAATCAACGTACACATCTACAACATAAAACCACACACACATACACATTTCTTTTCCTCTACTCTCATAAGTTGTATAATATTTTTGTTGTTAAGTCAGTGGTTATATTATGACTCTGAACATTTTTTGCAGCTATACCAAATAATAACATAATTACATTTTGTTTTGAATATTTTTAACTTGGAGCTAATAACTGCCCTATTTTGTCCTTTACCTAAACTCTTATTTTTATATTATCTCTGAAAAAAAATGAACACATTTAAATATTTTCAAATAATTTAAAAACTTGATTGGGTTCTTTTTTTTTTTTCTTTCATTTGAAACCAGCCACCCTTTACTTTAGTCTTCACTGGGCACTCCCTAGATCCATTGCTCGACTACTCTAAGTTTTCCAGCATCCTGCTTCCATATCCACATCTCCTTTCTTGGATTCGACTTCTCTCTCTTCCTGGCTGGGACCTTTTGGGTGGTGATGGCGTGGAGTGTGAAGATGGGCCTGTTCTACTAGGTCTGAAAATGGTTTCTAGAATGTCTGTTGGGAGATCCGTATAGGCTTGCGGATGCCTTTATTCAATATAAAGCCTGGATAGTAATAGATTTCTCAGCTGGAAATAATGTTTCCTCGTTATTTTAAGGGTGTTCCTCCATCGTCTTTTGGCTTCTAGCTTGAATATTGAAAAGCCTAATGTCAATCAAATGGCCCATCCTCTTTATAAGATTTTTTGTTTGTCCTCCTCTCTAGAAGATAGGATTTCAAAGAAATTTTCTGGTGTTCTGAAATTTCCTAGTGCTGTACTATATGTATGAACAGTGTGTGGTGTGTGCATTTAAATTGTCTTGTTTTTTTATTATATTTTTTAAAAAGACATGTTGATCATAGCAGCCCTTCTCAAGCTATGCCTTCAGGCACCTTTGCTGCAGGAAATCCTCACCACTTCATTTCTGCAACCACATGCGCTTTCAGCATCTCCGTCCCCAATGCACAGTTGAATTTTGTGATCTTCCAAATTTCCTCAAGTTCGTGGCTCTCCAACTCATGCCCTCACCTGATAAAAACCCATCCCTTTGTGCTCTGTCTGTGAGCAGCTAAATTTTGCCGGGTTCACAAATCTCTAACTGCCACTCAACACAGCCTAGCAATCCTGTTTCGTTTTTCCTGGAGAAGATGATTTTTTTTTACCCTTCCCCTCAAAGTCTTTGAGATGGTCTTTTTCTGATTTTTTTATATTGAACTTCATGGATTCTATCAATCTTTACGTTCACATCTTAAAGCTCTGATAAATTTTGCTCTATTGTTTCTTTGACAACTTTCAACTTGCTCTTTTTTTTTTTTCCTTCCAGCATTCCTCCTATTTAGATATTTAATCTTCTGAATTAAGTTTATCTCATATCTTTACTCTTCAACTTGGTCTCCCTTTGTCTCTTTTATTTTTTAATTCTTGGAGATTCCCTTAACTTTAATTTTCTCTCTATCCAGTTTTGAATTTTGCCAACATATTTATAATTCCAAAATTCTCTTTTTACATTTTAGGTGTTATATATATATATATATATATATATATATATATATATATATAGACACATACATACATTTTTAAATAGCATCTTGTTTCATAGATGAAGTATCTTGTCTCATTGATGGTTTTGGTTTCTGTTTTTTTTCCCAAGTTTCCTTGCGTTTTCTGCTACTCCCGGGCATTTTCCCTTCCCGTGGCTTGTTTTGGTTCCTACGTTTGTAGCAGTGTTTTTCTACTGTCTGGGGGTCTCTGTGTGCTCTTTGATATTGTGGAAAAGAACCCCAAAGAGTCACATTGGGAAGCGTTGGTCCTCTCCACGGTGTGAAGTTGGCTTTTTGTGCAAATTCAAAATTATCAGTAATGTGCAGTGTTTTCTTGGAACAGTTAACCCAGAGTCGACTCTTACGATGCGTCCTGGACATTGTAGACTCAGCGTGACAGGAGCCAGGCGGGGGGAGACGAGTGTCGCCACCCTTCAGCACGTGGTCGCCCGCCTCTCTTCCCGACTTCTTTGGTGCCTGCGCGCCCACACCCATTTCCCCCGGTTCAGTTCCCGAGAAAGTCCCGTCCCCCTTTTGTGCCAGTGTGGAGAGAGGGAGGGTATCGGCTGCTGGGGACGTGGGAGGGGGCTTCTTTCCAGACCAGCCAGCCGGCAACCTTGACCTTCACACAAGTCTGGTGCCGCAGTTCCCAGGCCTTGCCGAGGTCTGTCCCGTGTGCTCATCACCGCCTTCCCCACGACAGCAAGCTAGGCTTCACTGTCCTCTAGTTTTCCGAAACAATTGCTATCATCCTCCCGCTTTACCACCCCACCCCCCAATTATATTGATTGATACCTTTGGGAGCTATAATCTCCTTCATGAGAATTTCCCTTCCATGAGGACTTAATGTTTTTATTCCTTTTGGTGAAGTTTTGAGAGGAAGCAGATATAAACCTATGAGTTCAAGCTACTGTGTTTAACCACGGGCCTAAATTTACCCATCATTTTCTTTATACAGTAAAAATGGGCTCAAGATTCTCAACTGGCATTGTTAGTCCAGGACGTTAAATTGTCCCCACTTGTGAAAATTGGAACCAAATCGCTCAGGCCCAGAGAACTAAGTTGAGTTTTACACTGCACAGGGCCGGTTCTTCACATGTGGCCCCCAGCCCTGCTGCCTCGGGATCTCAGCGTGGGGTGCAGTCACCATCGCGTGTGTCACCAAGGCCCCGGCTGGCTCACGTGCCACCCAGTAGCTGCACTGCCTTCTCACACTCGAAGGTCACTAACTTCCAAATGCGTATGCAAATTTTGCTGAATAATATTTTTCTGACTCTTTTTTATTTTTTAAATCACGTTAGTGTTTCTGAATGGGTTATGTTCCCATTCCTTGATAGTGTTCAAGTACTCACACAAAGTCTCGTGAAACATGTGAGATATTTTACTCCTTTTCTTTAAAAAAAAAATCATAATTAATTTTACCAGCTAATGACGGTTGCTAACCTACAGTGGTAGCTCCTCATCTCTCTTTGTTTCTGTGCAAATCCCTGATCATTTTTTCCTAGTCTTCTCTGCCTTTCCCATTTGGCCCATCTTACCAAAATTTCTCAAACTTCAGCTTTTTAGGTCTCTTAATGAGCAACTTAAATAAACATACTTACCTATGGCCTTGATCTCCGCAATGTAGAATATTTATTATGTCTAGGTAGATGATGTCCTTTCAGGAGTTTTGTGATACTTCTTGTAGCAACAAAACATTACAAACCAAATATTTTTTTTTTCGCATTTATTCAGCCACTCGCTATTTTCAAAAAGTGTTCGTTCTGTTTCAAACACGGAACTGAACGCTGAGTTTTGAACTTTTCGGCAAAGAGAGGGACATTATTTGGACCTTTTGTCACCATGAAGCAGTTCTCAGTGATGGAGCCAGCTAGCCAGTGCTCCGGCACAGGACGATTTAGGAGGTGAGAAGAACATGATTTTCTTCTTTCTAAACATCACTCCAAACTTAACTAGAGAGAGAATAAAGTGAAATTTAAAATAAAATTGCGTTTGTTATCTCATGATCACTTATTTTCATTCAGGAATTCCAAGAGGATTAGGGTTTGGTTATTTCAATAGAATGCTGCTCACTTAGTGAAATAATACAGATAGAAAAGAGGCCTCTTAGTAGAATGAAAAATGACACCCAAAGCAGACAAATGTAAAGACAACAATCATGCAGGTACGTTGATGGAGGTGATGTCAAAATGTGAGATGAGAGCCACGCTAGCAGGATGTCTTTATGCCAGCGATAATGTAATTTACTGAGCACATTTATATAAACCACTATGGCAAAAATGTATGCAGATACATTTATTGCTTCGATACCTAGGGTACACGTTCCGAAGTTGGATTAATGAAAGCAACTAGATTTGTACATTTTTTAAAAAGTTAGCTTCCCTTCTGTTTGGCCTTCATTTTTCTTTCTTGCACAGGGTTGCTAGTGAAAGATGATAATGCCATAAAAACTATTTTATGGCACAAAGAGATGACTGCATGTCACCAACTGTGTTTTATAGCAGATGTCAGTCGAAGCTATTGTTGGACTGCCTTACTTTATGTTTCATGCGAAACATATTTTAAAATTAAATAAAAACTGCCGTTAGCATAAAACAACCTCGGAGAGTGAAGCGGATATGTTTGCTGTATCTGAAAAGCAAAATCTATTGTTGAAGAGGGTGTGATGCGATCACCTCCATTCTCGCTTTTTCCTCCATAGGCATCCCTAGTTAGAGACGATATGGAATGGAATTTAATACCTTGAAATTGTCCTCAAGAGTTGGGAAATATTATTAGATCTGAATTGGATTATAAGGTTCATTGTCTTTATAATAAAATTACTTACCTGATAGCTAATGCAGCCTTTCAACTGCAAGAACAGTTCTACAAGCCTCCTGCTCCTGTATGTGGAATAGTGCATTTATCTAAGTAACTGGGTAGAAAAAAACGTGCTTGGAAATCTCCTATATAATTTGAAAAGAAACCCCAGGCTCCAGGAGAATAATAAGCATCTGGGTATGCATGTTGCATTGTGCACATGTGAAAACTCTCAGGTGACTTAGGTGATCTACCCCAAAAAACTTTTTATATATATCTGTAAACCAAATCAGTAGATAAGTAGATTTTATTTCTAGGCTTGATGGTGCTATTGATTACCCATGTAGCATGCAAAAATTTTTTTAAAGGAATCTTAATATGATATATATATATATATATATATATCTCAACTATACTTTAATTTAAAAATTGACACGTACACCCTGGAGCTAGACCCTTTCTTTAAGACCTAGTGAAAAAGATGACAAGAAAGACAGATAATCAAGAATGAGCAGAAATTATTTCCATTCTTACAATGCAATGTACAAGAATAAACTGGAAAACTAAAATTGCGGATTGCAACAAGCACTAAAGACTTGAAGATACAGCTTTTCTTACATGTTCAGTGCAAGACGTAAGGAAGGGTGAAGACGAAGAGGATGTGGTTGGTAGGACAGATCTGCAAGGGTCGCATGAGGTCTTCCAGAAGGAAGTCGAAAGTTGAAACGCTTGGAAAACGTTCCACGTGAGATGAACAAATGCATTGGTAATAAAGAGGGTCATTGAAGAGCTGTAGAAAATAAGCGATGGAAAAAATGAATTGATGAGCAATTTGGAAAAAAACAGAATTTCCACTTATACGTTTTTATAAAAATATATTTATTGAAACTACTACTGAATGCAATCGATGTGATTTCGGTTTTGCTCCATAAATACCGTTGCTTTGGACTTCACCGGTGTGTGTCTTGCTGTGCAAGCATTTACACGGGGGAGAGGGATTTCTGGTGCATAAGGTCTATTTATATTTCACTTTAGAATATAAACTAGCTTTTCAATTAACGTGCCCAGCAGTGCTTACAGTCGCTTCCTGTTATCATCAGTTCTCAGTATCGTCAGTCTTTAATTTCGGATACTATAAAGGCTTCTAGTGATAACTCACCGTATGTCTTTATTTTAATCTGTAGTTCCTGTTTATCAGTGAGACTGAGTGCCTTTGTGTATGTTTATTGGCCCTTTGAATATTCTCTTGTGTCAATCACATGATCAAGTCTCTCGCCGTTTTTGCTCCTAAGCTGACATTTTCTTCTAGAATATTCGGAGCTAATTTTATATTCACATCGTGAACCTTTTGTTGATTATGTGTGTTGTAAGCAATTTTTCCATATTGTGGTTCACTTTTTCACTCTTTTACTTTTTTATAACAAATGAAAAGAAATTATTAATTTGAATAGACTCCAATTTATCCATCCTTTATTTTTCATGGCTAGTGTTTTTTGGAGACTTGTTTAAGAAGCTTTCTGCACTCCAAAGTTATAAAGCTGTGTTGTGTTTTCAAAAAGCTTTATTATTTTGCCTTTCACCTTTAAATCTTTAACGTACCTACAATTTTATTTTTAAATATAGGATGAGGCAGAGTTTAAGATTCATTTTTTTTTTCTATGGCTCTAGCCAAGAGATCCCAAATCATTTATTGAGAAAACTGCCTATTTCCCTCTGGTCTGCAGTGCTGCCTTTTCATATATCAAGTGCTTCTATATATGTGAATCTATTTCTCGGTTCTGTATTTGTTAAATTGTCCAATTTGTCTACATTTACTCAGTCATAACACCCAGCATCGCAATGTCTTGGTACTCAATATGAAGAAGTCAATTATTGAGCATGCATCCAAAAAAGTAGGAAATAACATATAAATGTGTTAGTTAATAAAAAGATGTTATTTTTCAGCATTTTGTGATATTCATGTTATTGGGATTTCAAAGGTTAATTTATTTTGATTCATTATTCAAACCATGTGTTGACTTTTCTGCATAATAATTTTTCTATCTTGCACATCCAAAATAAATTTTATTTTGTCCTCAAATATTATTAAGTTGATTATTAAAGAAGAGTTCTGATTTTCTCTCAGAATTTTAAAAGCATAGCCTTTTCTCTGACATCTCATTTATTTGAATTTCTCGGAAAGTAAACTGTACCTAACCCTGTTTCACCTTTTCCACATTCAGTTCTTTTAGGATTTTGTCTCTTTCATTATCATAATAGACTTTCATTTCAGAAGCCCTTTTGTAAATATGGGTCATTTTTATTAATCAAGCTAGACACACCATGGGTTTTTTCAAACTTAGATTCTGGAAGAACATTCTTCTGTTGTTCACTCAATTATCTC
>CM053514.1:1419041-1439154 GCA_028627145.1 Eidolon dupreanum
ACTTGCCAAGGTTTTCAGAAGGCAAATCAAGGTCATCAGAATCACCTCCTGCTCCCCAGACGTTCATGTGAAACTCATGGCTGCTTTCTCCCCTTTCAGAATCCTCGCTCGTTTTATTTTGCCTGAAAAGAGTAAGACACACATCCACTGTCGAACTGAAATTGTAGGCCTTGCTTGAATTGACAGATCCATTCTATTTTTTTTTTTTGAAATTTTCACTTTGTTTCTTTTATACATTGATACAGACTTCAATTTTCTCTTTCTGTTCGCTTCCTCTCCTCCTTTTGTTCCTGTGCCTGTCTCTGCTTAGTTCTGGTTTGTTCAGCTTTAGACTCTAAAATTACGATTTTCATGATCCTCCCAATGCATCGGCCTTGGCGCTGTTCGTTTGGCCTTTCTTTCGCTGACATTTTTCTTCTACATTTTGAGGCATGTATATGTTCAGCTCGCAGACCTGCACATCTAATTTTTTTTCCAGTTCAAAAGGTTCTCCCGCTAAATGGTTGGTTTCAAAGTCACCCAAGGTAGCACGTGCCCCTACCCTGATAAAACCTTTATCTAAACCGACGCGAACAGAGAGAGATGGTTGTAGACATTTTCAGTAGACTTATCTTTCTCTGCATCAGAAGATGCAAAATCAAATCCTCGCCTGTCTCAAGGAAAACAGACATTTGCTTTTCTATCTGGAAAGATTCTCCTTGTCCCAGAAGTCCAGCTTCCAGGAACGGACCTCGTGAGTCCCTCACAAACAAACCCCTGGCTTCTGTCACCACTGGGATCCCTTCCAGACGGCCCGGCCATCCCCACGGGAGCCGGTCCTTCTGTTTGCTGTGGAGTAAGTTTCCTTTCCACATACACAGCTGACATGCGAGGTAGGGACATTACTTTCTCGACTGTAAAAGGATATCTCGTGCTTCTCCCACCTTGGGTGTTTCATTTTCCAAACCCCAAACCAACATTTAGCTGTTCCGGAAATTTTTCAGCAGCTGAGAAGCATCGGTGATACGTTGGCACGATAAGGTATGAAAGACATATTTGCCAATGTCTGCCAAATTTTTCTCTCTCTTTTCTGTCGTTTCTTTAGGCCTTCTGCCCTATGCCAAAAGGACGGCTGCAGGAACCCGTCCTTGGCCCTCCTCGTGCTCCGAGGCTCTGGGACCCTGTCCGAGGGCCCTGGGCCCCGTCCGTGGCTCCGTCTCCCTGCTGCGGGCTCCCCGGACCCGTGTGGAATCATCCTCAACACTGGCCACCTGGGAGGCGATGGATCTCTGTGTTTTTAATACGGTTTACCTGATTGTTGATAAAAGATGAAAAGAGAAATGTTAAAGTATTCTCTTTCTTTGACTCACCAGATAGTATTACAAACATTGTAAATGAGATTTAGGAAGATACTCTGGTAATACACCCATGAGCTAGCAAGTTGAGCAAAAAAAGGAGAGACGAAGGAGGAAGGGGGGAGACAGAGAGAGAGAGAGGGAGAGAGAGAGAGAGAGAGAGAGAGAGAGAGAGGAAAAGCTGATGTTTCACAAGGAATTTAGAGAGCCGGTACAAACACTGGAATTAAAAAGTCTTGATTTTAAATCAGGCTGACACCTGGTGTATCAGGTTTGGAGGGAGGAGAGGTGTTTGCTCATCAGCCCTGCATCTGGGGCCATCAGACACTCTCTCCTGGATTCCTACCACAGGTTCAAATTCCTGTATTGGGCGGGCGAGGCCCTACCCACGCCCGCCCCACAGGTGTGCTGTTTTCTGAAATTCTCCTGAAACTGAGATTCTGCCGTCCTTCGTTAGCATCTCCTGCCTTTGATGGCAGCTAGCAAGCACATCAAAGTGAAGTCGCCAGGCTCTGCCCTCAGCTTACATAAAGCGGAAGAAAAGAAGCCCCCCCTCCCCTCTCCCTCACTCTCTCTTTCTCAGCATCTGGTTAGGGAGAGAAAACATAGCGATTCTCCTACAGCAGCAGGATCCATATTGTTTTTCAACATCCAGTCCCTCACCCTTGAATTTTTCCAATCTCTCTTTTTGTAGCAGATGTGATTCTTTAAAAACAACAACAACAACAACAACAACAACAACAACAACAACAAGGGGGGGGTGGTGTATTCAAGATATAAGATAAGGTTCACCGGATGCCGGAAACTCAGCTGTAATTTCCAAATTG
This sequence comes from Eidolon dupreanum, assembly GCA_028627145.1. Lineage (NCBI taxonomy): Eukaryota > Metazoa > Chordata > Mammalia > Chiroptera > Pteropodidae > Eidolon > Eidolon dupreanum. The sequence goes on from CM053514.1 coordinate 1,421,203, forward strand.
GATTTTCACGCAGCGTGGGCAGCACGGAGGCAGAGCTGGTCGGATGAAGCGCATTCGACCCACCTGCCCCTAAAACCTACCTGTGCTCCTTGGAAGGTTTCGGGAGCTCCGTGTGCTGGAGGTCCTGAGAATCAGCAGGATTCTCATATGTGCACCCTTGAGGGAGGAACAGAAGAATGCAATTCGCTCGTGTTCCCGAAGCTGGCTTTTTATTTTAATGGACAATCAGGCCTCTCTCTTTGTTTCTCCTTTATGTATTGGCCACGCCACTTTCTCCAGGGAGGCCGCCCTGATTGCATCCAGTTTGAGGTCCCCAGAAAGAACAGTTTCTGTTTCCTTGAATGGATGGGATCCACTGCTGAGCCTCCCCCATCCCAGGCTCCTCTGTGTAAGGGACCCTGAGCCTTTCTTCTGGGGTCCTCCGGGTTTGATCGACTGGTTAACAAGAAAGACAATTGTGCAGCTTTGCCATAAAATGCTGGGAGTCGTAGGCACAGTGGACAGTGGATGGGAACCTTGTCAATTAGCAGAGTTATTTGATCTGACGATGAGAGGCCCAGTGCCTGAATTAGAATCCAATGCCGCTATTCGAGTACTGGGAAAAAATAAATAAGCAAAGCTCCAGCCTGCAGAAGGCGTTTCGTGGAGCAGAAAGTAAAATCTCATTACCACGGACCTTGCCCTTGCAGAACGAGCAACCTCCGTTCATAGACTGGAGTAGCTATTATAGCCTCCTATATCATTTTTTTTAATGAAATTCTTAACTGTGTTTTTTTTTTTTTTTCCCACAGGCGTCTGTAAAGCTGCAAAGTAACCGTTTACTTAGAAACAACGTTCTAAGTGCAATAAATGATCATTATCCAGAAGTCTTAAAGCGAGAGTAGAAAACGTTGGTTTGGCATGAGGAGTTTTAAAACAGAAACGTTTAAATGAACGCACGGTAAACCTGGCTCCATTCGTGTACACTGCTGCGACGTGTAGAACACGTACACACCCGTGTGACTAACACTGGCCTGTTTGTTCTCCGTGGGATTGCATGGCAGACAGTATTCACGTTCGCACACGAGCTCTGTCGCTTAGAACGATGCCTTGGGGAGACGTTTCCGTTGCCTAGCACGGCAAGTGTGTTCTTTCTTACTGTGATCTAGGATTCCATCGTAGACTACGTTTGCTTATTTACCTATTGAAAGACATCGGGTCGTTTCAAGTTTGGAGCAATTTATTGCCAAAAATGGCTACAAATATTCGTGAAGAGTTTTGTGTGATTGGAAGGGTCTCCCACCCCGGTGGCGCTGTGTGAGGCCCTCAGTGGTGGTTTCAATGTCTGTTTTATAGACTTTTCGCTCCAATCGATGTGCAGTTGTATCTTATCGTGGGCTTGAATTTGCATTACTAGTGGTATTGAACATTTTTCGTGGGGATCATTTATCACGCACACATACCTTCTTCGCTAAAGAGTCTATTCAACACTTCTCGTTTAAAAATATGTTTATTGTTTATTTTGAGTTTTGAGAGTCTTTAAAATTTATTCTGAGTATAAGATACTTTTCATATATGTAAATTTGAACTGTTTTCTCCTCATCTAGAGATTGTCTTTTAATTCTCTCTCAACAGAGGCATTTCACAGAACAAGCAGTTTTAGCTTTGATGAAATTATTGTATTGTTGTTTTTACTGTGTTTTTGATGTTTTGTCTCATACTCTTTATACCCCACGGGAACATATCCTCCTCATTTTCTTCTAAAAGCTTAGTAATTTTTACTTTACATTTATACATATGATCCATTTTGAGTTTTTTGTTTGTTTGTTTGTTTGTTTGTTTTGCATCATTATGAGGCTTAGGTTAAAGCTTTTTTCCACATGTGTGGATGTTGTCCACGTGTCCCAACTCATTTTGTTAAAGAGACTACTTTGTCGACTGAACTGCCTTCGCACCTCTATCCAGAACCGATTGGCCGTATTTGCACGGGACAAATTACCAACACTGTTTTGTTCCGTCGATCAACGTATCTGCCATCCACCAACACCATGCTGTCCTTCTGTAGTTCAGGGAGTCTCAGAGTCAGGTAAAATAAATCTTTTAACAGTCCTCCTTTTGTTCAGAATGGTTTGGGGTGTACTAGTTCCTTTGGCTTTCATATACATTTTAAAATCAGCTTGTCTATGACTGTAAAAATTCACCCCGGAATTTTGTTTAGAATTACAATAAGTCAATAATTCAGTTTGGGGTTACTTGACACCTTTATTATGTTGAGTGTTCTAATCCATAAAATAATATGGCTTTGACGTTATTCAGATCTTCTTTATTTCTTTTATTAGCATTTTGTATTTTTCAGCACATAGACAGTGCCTCTATTTTGATAGATTTATACCTAAGCATTTCATTATTTTTGAAACCGTGGTCAATTGAAGTCATATTACTTTAATTGAGTTTTCAATTTTTATTACTGATGTGTAAGAATATAAAATTCATTTTCTGTGTTGACCTTTGCAACCCGTAAGCTTGATAAGCTCATTTGTTAGTTCTAGGAGATATTTTGTATATTTCTGGGGATTTTCTGCATATGCAATCGCGTTATCTGTGCAGTGCACAGTTCTACCCCTTTCTCTCTCATCTGGAGGCCCTTTATTTTTCATGCTTGATGTAATGGCTGCAACCAGCAGGTGCTGGAAGAGGCAAGGACTATAATTTCCCCTAGAGCTTCTTGGTGAAGCACCGTCCTGCCAACACCTTGATAAATATTTAAATAAATGGATGCATTGCAAGAGCTGGCAAAATAAAGTATTTGTTTCATGTTTGTGACTAAGGCAGTTTTCTTTTCTTCTGCCTTCCTGCTTTGAGTTTCACTGAAATATGACGGATTTCATTTTCAATGTAACTTACGTTGGCATACTTTATGAATTGTTTACCACGTTATGTGTGCCATAGCTTGTCAAATACGGTGATTATTGTGATAAAGCTATCCAAATATTGGTAATTCACGACAGATGAGTTACCGTATACTTTTTGTAAAAGATAGTTTATTATTTAAATGATTCCTGTCTGTTAATTAAGTCCGTTTTTTCTAAATACCTCTACAAGAAAAAACTTTGGAGACGTGCATTTGCGAATGATTTAATGTTCAGGCTGCATCTGTCTAATATCCTAGAATGCTACTTCTTCCCGCTCTCGTACAATTCAGATTTTTAGCTGATTCTGACGGCCGTTCCGTTAGTCTCTGCTTCTGAAGCTTGATCGTGCCCGTGCTGGATGTCGGCTCTGGTGACGATCTCGTGCCAAAGACGAGCTTGGTGCTCCGGCCAACGTCGCTCTGTCCCCGGCAAACCCCGAACCTTTCCTCTCCCACTTTAGAGACGCCATTCCCAGAAGCAAACTGCTGGCTGACTGGAGCGAGACCTGCAGCATCTTTTTCGGTGGCAATGTCTAAAATTTAGACTACCGTCGCTGATCAGAACCAGAAACTTTAAAGTCAGGACACTCTACGAAGCTGTGAAAACAGTAAGCAAGGAAGTGTGACAGTGTGTGTTCCACACGAAGTCCCACACAAGGCTGCAGTGTCACCTGCTAAGGCACAGCACGGGGACGTCGCGTGTGGCGTGGGGAAACGCCTTCAGGGAGGGCGGGAAGGACGCCGGCACTAGGGAAACTTGTTTCTTAGTTTTTGTATCTCCCTGGGGAAAATCTTCTGATCTGAGGGACTTAAGCTTTGTCAGGTAAAGGGCACAGCATTTCAGCAATATTTTCAGTTGTCTTATATAAACACTCACCGAGACACACCTAACACAGGGGTTTTAGTGAGCCAGTTACATGGTTTGATTTAAAGGCGAGCAAGAAAGCACACCAATTCCGCTCTCTCCGTCCCCAAATATTGTTCCCACTGACTGCGGAAATTCTCATTAAAACTCCAGCGTCCACTGGGAACGCCTCACGGGCTCAGAAAGTCAGGGAAGGTGGCATCTGAGGAGGAGGCATTCATGGGGGAGAGGGATCGGCTGGTAGGGAAGGTGAAGCGTAGAGAGAGGTGGTGAGGATCGGCAAGGGCACAGAGTCATGCAGATTAAAAGGCCATCGAAAAGAGGACGCTTCCCGGCGTGGCGGAAATCCGAGGGTTTTGGGGTTTAGAGGAGCGCGTGGATAAACCAACATGACCCTGTGTTAAAGCCAGGTGTCACCGTTCACACCGGCACCGTTTTAAAGATGACCACGCACCACTTAGCAGCCCTGCCCACCCCCTCACACGCAGTTCTGCTCACAAGTCTGCTGAGTCAAAACCCAGGGGTGAAAAACACAAACGTCAACTGTGACACACGCGTGACACGGACTCAGGATGTGTCCTGAGGGAGAACCTAAGGGAGAGAGAGGAGAGGTACGTGGGGACTCAGAAACGTCCACTCAATTTTTCTGTCCATTGAAAACTGCTCAGAAATATAAAGTTTGTTACTATTTGTCAAAGTAAAATCTAAGGCAGAGGGAACTCGCGGTAATTTCTTAGAAGCGGCGTTTCGCTGGACCAGCGCTTTTAAACAAGGCCACCGTGCTGCGGTCCCACGCCACTGTCACCGATCGGCATGCGAGCCCCTGGGCCTCTCCCGGCCTGTGCACTGGACTGTGACAGCTGCCGATATTGTCAGCGTTGCTTCTCTCCACGAGCCGGAGTGTTTTCCTCGTTTTCCTCTGAAACAAGTCAGTAACGACTTCCCGGTCGAGAACCTTATTTGAGGATGAGGTTTCACCCTGCGAAAGGTGGAGAAACGCATGGACTCAGGAGAGGGGAGGAGGAAGGGAAGCTGGCACTGCGGGGACACACGTGGCACGAGGGGACGTCACAGGCGGAGCAGAGAACACGCAGAGCGGGCGGGGAAACGGGACGACTTTACTGTGAATGGAGAAATGCAGGTGAGAAGCAGAGACCTAGCAAGGCAGAGCAGCCCAAGGCGAGACCGAAGGCAACTGCCTGAGGGTTCCGCATCCTGAAACCCGTCACCGTCTCCGGGCAGGGCGCGGGGTGTGCAGGGGACGTGAGGTGCAGCATGAGCCGTGGGAGCTGCACGAGCCACGGGCACGGCCTCTGCTGACCGGAACCCCCAGACTGAGCCCCTTAAAGGGGGGTTGGCATTTACCATGATGGAGGGGTCGGCCTCCTTTAGACACACTAGGAATCTCGGGATTAAATGTGCCGAGGGCTCCAGACGCCCCTGACCTCGTCTTTGGGAGGAGAGGACACTTCTCTTTGGGGGGGGTTTCTACGGGTGGTGAGGAGGCGGAGAGGAAGGCCGTAACAACCCTGGGGTGTTCAGGGGTGTGGGAAGTTTTTAGTCTCTTCCTGATTTCAAAGAGCTCGTTTATTATTAGGGAAATAAGTTTCAGATTGGCAAGCACGACAAGTGTTTTTATATGTTTTTTGACTGATTTCATCATAAGAATGTATATGATTGTTGTATGTCCAAACTAAGCACGTTATCCCTTATGGCTTCTGAGCTTCATGACCCTTTGGGGTATTTATACTGAGCCCCTTAAAATGATTTTGCTCTACTGTGGTGTATAGCCACCCTGATGATCCGAAGAATGCGTTAGTGGAAGAGAGCATGGAACTCATTTCAAGAAACAGAAACGCCGACGACATGGCTGATGGTTCAGTGGCAACGTTAATTAATGAAGAAGAGCACCCTTTCATCTATTTTATACGTAAAGGAGTTGAGCGATGGTAAAAAGTTGAGAACCGTGAGAGAGAAATGAAGAGGAAATAAGTTTTAATTATCGACGAAAATGGAAAGAGGTTCGCGTGGGTTATTTTGGGCTAAATGGTGAAATGAAGCACAAGCCGAATAGGTGAAGAGGGACCTGGATGGAGGACCTAGCGACGTGGATACGAGGAACAGGTGCATTCCCGGGCGTGAGGGAGTCCCTGCGACGGGAGTCACAGTGCCTTTTTGCTCATCTTTGCCCATTAGATATTATACACTTTACTTATTTACCTCATTCAGTATATACTTCTTCTGTAATAAAATTGAATGAATGAATGAATGAATGAATGAATGATATGGTTGCGACTTCATTCTCCATTTCTGGCATGAGGAAACAGTTGCTATGGGCTGGTCATGTGTTGGAATACTTATGTTTGGTTTACAGTGAACAGAAGTTATTGATAATATGCATAATTGATATTGACACATTAGCTCAACTGTTACAAGCGTAATAAAAAATATAACTATTCTTAAGTTTCCAGAGGAGACTTGCCTTGATCACATATCAAAATTATACAAGTAGAACACAAAGAAAGGTATAGATCAATCACACTTACGAATCGAAATGAAGAAAACTAAAATAATATTTAATAGGCGTTTTAAAAAAAGAATAATGATTTGCGATCTTATTTAAAACATTCAAGTCAAATATCCTCATCAAAAAACATTTGATGAAATTCAGTATCCATTCCAGATGTGAGTATACATATAATCAAACTAGAAAGAAAATGTAATATGTTAAAAGAATCCTTCCAGAACCTAGAGCAAATATTATACTTAATGTTAAAATATTAAAGAAAACCACCAGACGTCAGCGTGGCTAAGCGGCTCCAAGTGGCCATTTTGGTCGATGCGATGAGGTCGGTTCAAATAGCAGATGTAAATCTGAGGGGGAGGAGAGAAATAAGATGTAATTAGTTTATTTAATAAGATTAACTACCTAGAGACCAGAAAGGAATCACAGAAAAGTACAGGCTATCTAGGAATAAACATGGCTAAAGTTCTCTAGGAAACGCATTTAAAATTTTAGTGCGTATTTGTTTTGAAAAGGCTATGGAGTGTCAGAGCATGTTCAAAACCAGAAAATCTTAGTACTTCAGCGCTTACGGCTTTCTATGAGCTGATCTGTGGATTCAATTCAGTGCCATTCAAAATCCCAACAAGTCCTTTATAAAGAACATCGCTCAGTAAATTATGGCTCTCGAGCCAAATCCAACCCACGGCCTTATTTTGTAAATGGGATTTTGTTGGCACGCAGCCGCGGCCATCTGTTTATAGGGGCCAGCGGCGACTTCTGGAGTACGATGACAGAGCCGAGTAGCTGCAACGGAGACCACAGCGTTTGCAGAGCCTGAATATTTATTATTTGGCCCTTGCTAGACAGCTTTTACTGACCCCTGAAAGGGAAGAGTCAAACCCTCGTGTAGGCCAAAGTCCTTCATAAAAACAAAACGAAACAAGGGGATGTTACCTGTACCAGCTGCTATCCACACAGAAACCTGTAATAAATAATCCATACCATCAAGTGGGATAGAAAAAAAAACTCCACACATCGATCCATGTGTCTGGAAACTTGATACGTGCCAGGGGACGCATTGCGGAGCACTGGTGATTGATTAATGGCCGGCACAGTAAGTGCTGTTGGGACAAATGACGTCTGCGTGGAAAAAAAGAAAAAAAAAGTAAGTGGGATTCTCATTTCCCAAGAAGCTAAAAAAATCAATTCCAAGTGGATTAAAAACGTAACTATAATACATAATACTAAAAATTATTTGGAAGAAAATGTTTAGAAGAAAAGAAAAGCTTACTAAAAGATCTTACCGTGGGTCTGCGTCTGTAAGTAGCTACTCGTGGATAGTCCTCAAAACGTACTGTTATATATTTTTTAAATGCGTGAAAATACATACGATTTGATCTCATTAATGGGAAGGAAAAAAAAAAAAAACCAGCGAAGTCCCAACCGGATAAGTAAATAAATATATAGGGGGAAAAGCTGGCGTGCAGGCAGTTAGTAGCAGAGCGTACGTACGCGGGAGGAAGTGGATTGGGATGTTCGTGTTGAGTGTGTGAGTTGCGTGTATTCTTTCTGAGCAGGTAACTGGGTCAAAAGCAAGACCATGAGGGCGGCACGGGGGAGCCCTCGCAGCCGAGGGTGTAACCCGCATTTTCCTTTTCCTGCTGGTCTCACCATCGCTCTCACTTTGTACCAGTTCTTCATTCCTTGCGACTAAAAGGACAAAGGTGCTCGGTTTGGGCCAGAATCCAGAGGAACAGGGTGCAGGCAGGACGAGCTTTCACGGCCTGCCGTGAGGGGCCATCGCCGGTCCTCACTGCTCGGGGGGAGCTGGCCGCCCTCTGCAGTCTGTCCTCCTGTGTTCTCATTTTGTACTTGTCGGCCAACGCCTCAGTGGAATTAAAGCGCCGCTTCTTTTTGTCATTGTTTCTTGCGCAGAAACTCCCCTGAGGGACCTCATGCTTCGGGGTGTCTGGTTCCTGGGGACGAGTGCCCATTTGGTAGCATCTGACCCTCCCCACGCTTCCACCGCCACTGGGGAAAACCTCCAGAAATACTTATTTTCTATTGATCAGTAGAAAAAATTCTGGAACTCACAAAATTCTTAGAATATCCCATTGCGGGTCTTTACTTATACACTACGAGTGTCGAGTGCTACCTTAATCTTACGAGACAATCCATTCTATTTTTTAAGCAGTTCTACTTGCAATAAAATTCTTTTCTGTGGTGAGTTGAAACTATGCATGCAGGACATCGACCCACTGGCTGTGACTGGAACTCGGGATCCAAAGCAAGGACAGTCCCTCCCCTGCACGTTCTGAGACACGCTGGGTGCCCAGAGACTTCTTCTTCCCAGGTTCTCCACCCTCAGCTTTTTCAACACCTTTTTTTTTTTTTTTTTTTTAATCACTCTTGGCCTTCCTGATTCTTTATATAAGATTTCTGTCATTGCCTTGGTACAGTTGAGGCTGGGAAGACTTTGGCCCGACCTCTAGGCAAAGGGAGGGTCCCCCATTCTTTACAATCAGAGGATGAATATAATGGTCTTGATCTGTACATATAGGAGCTTATGTAACAAAGCAAGGACAAGACATTTCAATAGGCAACATAGCCACTGGTGACAGGTAAGATGCGATTCTCAGAAATGGGCCCTTTGCTTGTGATCAGTCGTGTGAGAGATATGTCTATATTGGGTTGTTCATGAACCTAGCAGAAAGAGGAATGGCTGCTCATCTTTAAAAGAAACACGGTCACTTTCTGCCTTGAATTGGGCACAACTAACTCAGGGGATGCTGCTAGCTCCCATTCACCGGGAGCATCAGGGGTTGGGGATGCTGGTTCCTCTCATCGGTGGATGCTGTCCCAGACCATGGGGACCCCCACAGCTCTTGCCATCACAGTGCCTGTGGATCTGAGCATACCTGGCTCACATTTGCCTGTTTCAATGTAATTCCTTTGGTTTTAGTCTCAATTCATTTTCTTCTTGACTTCCCGAAGAAGCAATGTGTTAACTATTATCTAATAACTTCATGATCGAGGTAATGTTTTTCTGTCTGCCTACTATGTTCAAAGCTACTGCCACCCGTGAATACCAGCGGCTATGCCAAAGGGTTGACTATTCTCTATAAAGAAGTCCTGGAGATGGTCAAAATGCAATACACATTTTTTTTTTGGCTCATTTCAAAGTGGGGTAGCAACTCACTTCTAAGACACAATTCTGTATTCCTCCTCTCTGCCAATATGTACATTTTAGTATGTAAAATCTATGACATTGTTTTAAATAGTAAAAGTCTCTGGTGTCACTTGATTTCAAAGCACTGGGTTCCTATTTTTTTCTAATCGTAAATACATTATCATTGTTCTGTTGTTTCATCTGGTAATATCTATATTTTTTCCATTAGAGAAACACCATATGTTGAAGCAATAAAACTTGGTTCCCATATGCTTTACTTCTTCTTTAAAAATATAGCAAAAAAATCACTTGCATTTAAAGACTTTTGAATAATGGATCGCGCCATTTTCGAACGAAAATATTATTCTCCCTCCCACTTCAACAAAAAGACATAAATCATACCAGCTAAATGGACAAAGACCCACAACTAGCATTGCGATCCTGGTGGCTGGACTCAGAGGTGCCTGGATGAGAAAGTGACACTAGGAATCTGTCACACTGCCCCAGCCAAAGAGAAACCAGACGCACATCCTTGGCTCTGGCGATTGCCAATGAAATCAATTGAATTCTGCTCCCTTTCTGAAAAACTGGCCAGGGTTTTGGGACATGAAGGCAAATATGTGTGGCCACCCTGCCAAAGGAGGGGGCAGAGAGCCGGCCAATCATCGGGAGCGCTTTCTGCCCAGCTCCAGCGTTGGGTCTGTGTTGTAAGTGACGTCTGCTGGTGCTGAGGAAGAGGAATCAGGTCCAAATGGCAGGGATCCCCGGCCGAGTCTTGGCAGTTGCTATGGTTTCTCTATGCCCAGGCTCTCCGAGGTGTGTCTGTTGCCTCAGTTTCTTTTCACACTAGAAAATCAATTTCAGCCTCCTTTGAACTCTACGCTGATGGAATTCTCTTCTCTCCGGCATGCCTTCCTGTGCAGCGAGAGCCAATTTTAGGCATGGAAAACACAAATTCAAGAGTTTCATGCAATTCTGAATTACTCTGTCCTTATAGAAGAGAACCACAGGATCATTAAAAAGGAAAAAAACATGCAAATAAAGTTATGGAACTACAATTGTTCGTCTTATAAGATACAGTGTCTGCTCTCCGGGCAGCAAGACAGGGGTGCTGGAAGGAAATAGTTAATGCTCTTATCCATTTCCGGAAAAGCTGTTAAACCGCAGCAGGAAAAGAAATGATGAATCTGACCTGTTCAGGTCTGACATCTGCATCTTTGGGGTCGATGAGAAGAAAGTCCGCAGCTCCGTATGTGGATGTACGTACTCACAGCGGGGGCAATGGCAAGAGACTCTTTTTAGAACTCTAACTAGAGCCTCCCAAGCCTGGCTTGTTTAAAAGTAAAATGTGCCACAGTTTCTGTCTTCCAGTGTTTTATATCTTATTGAGAGACAGAGCTCCCTCCAAACAGTTAGGACTGAAGATGTCCCCCAACAGGGGGCCTTGAAAGCAAGTCGTACCTGCCTCCTATTCATCTGGATTCTGGCCCAAACTGGGCATCCTTGGCCATTATTTGCAAGGCATATCAGAAGCCATGAAAACAGAAATCGTTCGGAGATAACAACAGTCAAAACTGATCCCTTATAATAGCTAGGAGCAATCATTAGCATCATCGTGTCCCATGCATTCGCCCACACGCTTTGCGTTTATTATCCCACTTAACCTTCACGAAACTCTCTGAAGGTAGGATATCATCATGAATCCTGTTTTACAAAAATTTAGGCACAGAAAGATTAATTTGAGAAAGATGTCAGGAAATTGAGAAAATTTCCTCACGGAGAGGCATTCGCCCAGAGAGCAGTGGTTTCACTAGGTTTCTCACGGAAAGGAAAAAGGAGCTCGAGGTAGACATAGGAAGGACCACAGCCAGGAGTGATGGCGGACAGCACATTATGTGCCTGGGACGTTTCCGGAGGCACCGTTTTGCGATCCTTTTCTCAACCGCTGTCTTTTCTTGATAACATCTTGCTACGATGTTACTTTTCCCTTGACAGTGAATTTAATATCATGTCTAAATTAAATTAATGCCATTTTGAGAGAAAAATCTTGTTTGTCATTTTGAACCTATACTATCAGTGTGGTCATTACATCAACTTGATTGTCAAGCTTTGCTGTAAGTGACAGTGTAAAAGATATAGAATACATGAATGGTAAAATTTATATGCTAACGGCAGTATCTCTGTACCCAGTACTTATTGTAGGTTCTCCTCAAGCAACTATGAAACATTTATAAGAATCGACCAGGTTTTTCACTTAAATAAATTTATTTCCCATAAAGTAAGTTTTATATATTTCAAAAATTGGTATAAAACAAATGATACTCACTAATCACAATGAAATAGGATGATATCAATAATAATAAAGAAATATTTGTGAATTCAAAAGAGAAATACACATTTCTAAGTACATTCTGAACAAAAACAGAAATCAAAATAAAAATATAAAAAACTAGAACTAAATGATTAAATTAGAGCATTTCCAAACTATATTCAGCTGATATAGTGTAAGATAGAGACTTATACCCTTGAAAGTTTATTGAAAAAAAAAAACAAGAAATGGTCAAAATCAATGAGCTAAACCTCAAACATGAAATTTAGATTTACAAAATACTAAATTCATGTTAAATAGGATGTAAAAAAGAGCTAAGTGTAAAAAAATAGTAAGAAAATTCAAAATGAATCGTTTTAAAAGATTAATTTAAGTAAACCTCTTCATATTAGTAGAAAATCTACTAAAGTAATTCATCATATTGCATCCAACAGAACCTAGAAGATCTAATGGATGATTAAATGTCTTACATGATGATGAGCCATTTGAAAGGAACTTAGTCTCTGAATCGCCATTTTGAAGGCCACAAGCTAAATAAGAAACTTGATGAAACATGAATGAGAAATAAAGTTTTACTCCTAAGACACTGAGGTATTTAAGGTAATTTTTTGTAGCACATACCCAATGCTAACTATGGACTTTAGTTAATAACAATGTATTAATATTTGTTCATCAATTGTGGTAAATGTACCTCACCAATGCAAGCATTAATGATAAGAGAGACTGTGTGAGGAGAGAGGAAGGGGCTGGAATATTTAGGAGGTCCCTGGACTATGTGCACATTTTTTTTGTAAACCTAAACTACCCTAAAATAATAACAACTCTTTTGAAAAAGAAGCCATTGCCAGGACAAATGGAAATATCAATTAGAGGAACTTAGTACAGTTATTCAGAAACTTTGAAAGTGTATTTCTTTTGGTAATAATTAATTTGCATTATTTTCAATCTGTCCCTTGTATATTTTTAATGTTTTTGTTTGTTTGTTTGTTTTTACTTTTAGCAAAGTAAAAGGAGATAGAAATATTCAGGCCTATGGATTTAACAGATGGGTGCAACAAAAAGAAAATACAGCAAAAGAAATTGAGATGCTTGTAAGGATTTAGTGAAATAATAGGCCATAGTATCTAAGTTAGAAAAAGAGAGATTGGAGAAAACAAGCAAAAGACAATGGATTGAGGTGTTAATCATATTAAAGAATGGTAGTAGTTAGGAAACGATGAGCTAACAAGATTATAAACATAAGTATAACAAAACATGTGAATCCATAATGATATGAATGCATACATGCATACACACATGCATACACCAATTGTGAGGAAGAGACAACTCTTCCTTGCAGAGAAAAATTTATATATATATATTTATATTTATATTTATATATAAATAATTATTTATATATATTTATATATAAAAATATATTTATTTATATTTTTATATATTTATATATAAATATATTTATATTTATTTATAAATATATAAATATAAATATATATATTTATATATATATTTCATATATATTTATATATATGACTATATCTATCTATATCTAGATCTATCTATATCTATATCTAGATCTATGTCCATATCTATATCTAGAGAGAGAGAGAGAGAGAGAGAGAGAGAGAGAGATTTTACCATACTAGAAGAAAGTTTAATTCTCAGCCCCTTAAGTGGGGTGGACATGGTTACTTGCTTCCAAGGAATACAGTACAGAACGGGAAAATATAACAATATCACAGTCCAAAAACCTGGCAAACCAGCCCCAGGTGGTGACTAACTCAGCTAGTGTTGCCATGTGGGCATCAGGTGCCTCCTGATGTGATGTCACGGGAAGTCCATTTCACTTCTGCAATGTTGTTTCCAGAATTCCGTAAAGCCTGTCTGTCTAATTATGACAAAAATCTTTATCAAGCTCAAATTATGAGACATTTTACAGACTATTTGGCCAGTACTCTTTAAAATGGTTAAAGTGGTGAAAACCAAGGAAAGGCGAGGAAGCTGTCACAGATGTCAGGAGACTCTAGGCACAGATAATGACTGAGCGCATTGTGGTACCTAGATTGGATACTAGAAATAGAAAAAAAACGATTATCCGAATAAAGTGCGGATCTTAGTTAATAATGACTTGCCAACATGAGTCTCTCGGTTTTGACAAATAACCTTGACAACCTAAGATGATAACATGGGGTAAAATTAAACCTGAGTCAGGTGTATATGGGGACTTTCGGTAATATTGTTACCGAACAGACAGTGGTCACGCGCCCGGCGGGGGCGGAGCCTCACGCCGCCACCGAGGCCCGCGGTGGGGAGAGCCCGGCTGTTCTACCACGAGCGGCGCCGCCCAGGAGAACCCGGGGCTCACGCTCCAGAGCCCGAACCCCCTGATCCAGCGTACCTGGCGGGTTTTGAGGGCTTAGGGGCACAGGTGTGCGGAGCGCGGCGGGCGGTGTCATCCGCGACCCTGGAGCTCTGCGCTGGCGGGCAAGGGCTTCAGCACCGGGGGCCTGGACAGCGGCCCTGCGCGTCCGGCTCAGGTTGGGCTCATAGCCCGCGGTCCTGAGTGTGCGCAGGTGCGGCGCCCAGACTCAGCTTCGGGGGCAGCGGGAGGTCAGCGTTCTCCCCTCTGCGCATGCTCCGGCCGCCTGACTTGTGGTTTTCGGCTGGTGTCGCTGAAAAGCAACTCAGCATCTCGTTGAACAAGGTAGGATCGTTTTAAGCTGGTTCTGGGTTATAATATCGTTTTCTATTTATAAATCTGTATTTATCTCTAAATAGAATGAGCGTTTTTGTTGTTTTTTTTTGGTTTTCATTTGTTTTTAAGGGAGACACGGAGGGGATGTGTTACCGCTGGGGTGATGTGAAATCCGGGGGTGGCCTCAGCGGCGTGGGGGAGGACGGAGGTGGTGTGTGTCGTCTGTCGGTTCTTCTCCGCAGACACAGCAAAGAATTGCAGGTTGGCGAGATTTAGAAAAAGTAAGATTTGTTGAACGTACATTTTAGAAGGAGGCAGGCCGCACTGAGGAAGGCTGCAGCCCTGTGGAGTTGGGGGGTGAGGAGATAAGACAGAGTACGCCCCAAGGGAGGAGCGAGTTTTCAGCAAGGAGAGCTGCGAGCACGCAGAAGTAGAAGGTCTGTTTCTATTTGCGCCGCGATGGGAGGTCCTAGGTGATCCGCATGTGAGGTGACCTTGACTGACAGCTGGCTGCTGTTAAACACTTTGCCTACTGTGCGTGCGCTTACTCAGAGTTCAGTCTATTATGATTAAACTTACGAACTTCCAGGCATAAGCATTATAACGACAGTATAACGAGGCTTACCTTGTGGGCGGGTTAGGGTAGTCCTTTCTGTGCACATGTCTGTGGCCGGATTAAACTAGCTGTAGATTATGGCCCTCCCATCCTTCGTCTCTGAGGATGCAGGAGGATTCTCTAACTACCATTAGGGTGTTCTCTGGGTGGTCTCTAGGCTGGGCCTCCATTCCTTTGTTCCCGTGTCTCTCGTGCCTGACTGGCCACCTAAGAGAAGGAGAAGACAGTTGTCTGGGGGATACAGGCCTGATTTCGGAGTTCTGTCTAGGGTTCGTTCAAGTGAATCTGTAGCTTAAGAGGAATAGACTGGCTTACTTGGAGACAACAGGCTAAAGAACTGGGAAGCCAGGAGATGTTGTTTGCTGTCCTCATAGACAAATAAACAGCGGCCGGGCTTCCTGTTACTGGAGTAAAGGCGTCCCGCTGCCTGCGTGTGTCTGAGTTGATCAGATACCTACAGGTTTTGCAGCGAAGAAAGCGAGGTTGGTTCAGAGAGCTGCGAGTCCCAGAGATGCAGGTGAGCCATCGCTCTCCACAGCCCGGCTCCCCGGGTGGCACGGGGTCCAGATTATATAGGAAAAACATCAGTTGCCATGAAAACAGGGAGTTGGAATCCTTGATGCTACTGATGGGCCAGGTGGAGGGGGTGAGGTAATTGATCGTTGCTTCCGGTTCTGGAATCAGCCGTGGCGCCACACCATCTGGTCTGGGGGCCTGGTGGGGTTGTTCCGCCTCTGTGGGCCTGGAGCCGAAACACATCTGAAGCCAAGATGTTCTCCTTAGTCTAAGGTCCACCCGAAAGCGATGGTCCTCGTGATTGTTGGCCTGAGGTCCGGTTAGTGCCGTGTCCTAAGGCTTAATGGTTAAAGGAGCAGGTATGCAGAGGTCCAAGGGTAGGGTGGGGAAAGCAAGCCAGTCGCAACGCCATCATCTGGGCAAAAGCAGCTTGAATCAGGGAAAAAAATATATATTAAAAATGAGGTTTGCGTGTGGCTACATTGAGGTGGAGCAAAAGATCGTATTGCAGGTGACAGAAATGTTATGAATGCAAATTTTAACATCCACAAGCCTCCTGGGAAGCGAGTCCGCGCCCCAGTCCTGCCTTTAGGTGACTGCAGCCCCAGCAACATCCCCGCTGCGAGCTCACGAGACACCCAGGTAAGTCACTGTCACAGAAACTCTATGAAGTAATAAGTGATTTTCGTTTACAAGCCACCAAATTGTGCTAATGTGTTATACAACAACAGATGACAAATGAAGAGTGTAGGGAACTGTGTTGGTTATGGCCTGGCAGGACACAGGTGAGGGATTCAAGAGGTTACGGAGAGTTTTGGGGCTTGAATTTCTTATAGGACAAGGTAAGGCGATTGTTTCAGTAGCTTGAACTATTCCTTTGTATCCTACGTAGGATGTTGTGGTTCACTTTCCTTTGACTGGGTGTGAAATGCACTCAGCTCTGGTATTTACGGGTCCTGAGAGTCGCCCTTTGGCGTGGCTGAACTGAGGCTGTGACTGATAATAAGTAGTGTTTGACTCGAGCTTTTATAGTCAGCCAACCTCGGGAATGTTTTTGTTTCTTTCCTTTTATCTGGGCCTCATTGTAATTTAAATCAGCTATCATCCTGCACTGCAGGAACGTGGTTCTGTGGTATTTTTTGTGGCGTGGAGAAGCTTCGCTTCATTGTCCTGATCAGCCATGAGACCTGAGCATCAGGCATATGTAACTAAGTCCCAGTCAGAATCTGGATGATGATCAAGGAGTGTGCAGGGATTAGCCAGACAGTCTTTTAAACCTAAGTGGATAGAGATACTGTAAAAGGAAGAGCTTATTTGTTTTCTGAGTTATTTTAATGCTAATAACGAAGGGAACTGGGATTGTTAGGGTCTTGAAAGCTTTGGTTCCATTTCTCCCTCCTTCCTCCAACAAATTGGTGATGATGCAACCTGTTGAAAAAGTACTTCAAGTGGAAACTCAATTCAACCGAAAGGACAACATGATAACACAGGTGAGACTGTAATTGTTTATTTCTTTTTCATATGTGCCTCGCACGGACTCAAAAATGGTTGTATGTTATTCTTAGTAAGAAGCTTTGCAGATTAATCGCTTATGAAATGCTTTCATTGGTGTTATTATTTTCAACATCTTGACACAACAGCTTTAGATGTAAATTTGATATTTTCAGGAACCTGAGGTATGGAGAATGGAAAAATTAGAGATTTTTTTTTTAATGAAAAGATATGAAAGCCTACCAGCAATGAAGTATTGTGTAGCAATGCACAGGTGTTTTTATGCCTATAACATAGCAGCTACTGTGCAGTGCGTCGGGAATACAAAGCCCAATGGGGTATGTCCTTGGGGGCTGATCTCTAAGGAAATAATAGAATTCTAAATCCTTTGAGAGATATTTGCAAAGGATGCATATAAAGCACCTAAGGAATCTCTAAATCATAAGGCTCCAAAGGTGGGAAGTTTTAGAGCTGAGGTTTGAAGCCTCAGGGCAAGAGGACCAGGTGGGACGCAGGCAAGCAGGTACGAAGGCACAGATGTCTCAGTAGCGAAACCTGCTCACAAATATACATACAGCTCAGGAGAGGAGAGGAAAGGATTGTGGTCGACACAAGGGGACTGAAGGCAGGCGCCAGTTCATAGCGAAGTTGTCTGAGCCCAACTGTGGACTTGGACTTGGACCGTGGAAGCGACAGGCAGTGAGCGCAGCATCTGAAGGTGGGGAAGCATCTGAAGGTGGGGAAGCATCTAACCGGGTTCGCGCTCAGCCCTGTGGACGCAGTGGGAAGCGTGGACTTGGTGAAGGTCGTGCTGCGGTTTTGGGGAAATGATTCACGTGTGGAGATGAGACCTGGACTTGCGTAGCGAGCGAGGAGGG
>CM053514.1:1439654-1473458 GCA_028627145.1 Eidolon dupreanum
TATTGAGACAGTAAAAAAAAAGTAATTCAAAAATATGATTCTAATAATTGATCTGCGAAACTAGCGAGGTGTGATGGGTATAATGATAAGTTTAAAAGAAAAACTGATCACACATGTTTGCATGTTAAAGGGAATTCCTTTTCTAAATAAAGTTGGTTTGATCAACACCTTTGGCTGGATCAGCTTCCTACAAACGACACTGTCCAGAGACTGCTCGATGCCTTCTTCTCCACCAAGAATACAATGTTCAGTTCTTCGGCATTCAACATGCCTTGCAATAAATCCATCTAGCCAGTGCCCGGATGGTCAGTCAGATCTTCAGTTTATATGGTTTGTGACCACACACCTATAAACTTTACAATATTTGTCCTGTGGTCTATCTTTACCCTGAATATGACAAAACACCGTAGGCCATGAATTATTAAACCTTTATATTTTGGACATCATTTAATCTATTCTACTATCTTTTCAGTACGCTATGACTCTATCGATATGATAGTTAAAAGTGATCAAGGCAAAGCCCATGGAACTATTTCATTTCATTTATTTCCTATCAAATGAGTCATTCGTGAGGATACCTATTAGTAGCCAAGTCAACAAGAAATGTGCATGCTTTATGATGATTAGTCATGCCCGGCTTATATTATTTTTAATGCATTTTAGGATGACTTTCCAATTTCAGCTGAACCCAAGGCTTATGAAATGACTCTCATAAAAGAAGACGTGGTTCGGAAGAGCACGCACAACAATGCCAACACCTGCGGCGCTCATCTTTCTTAAAAGCTGCAAAAGTACTTTTCCTACTGTGACATCCAATACGGCCAAGAGCCTTCTCTGGAAATCACCCCTTCATTATGCCTCAGTAATTACTGTTTTCTGTCTGCTGAATCTTATGCAAGCTGTGAGACTTTGAATTATGGATCTGGGAGAGTCACAAGAATATCACGAGCTGCGGTTTGCTCAGCTGTTCCTGTCGACGCTTGCTCTCCGGACAGACCCCGTCCCAGCTCCTCACCCTGTCATCTGTGCTCATTGGCAGTGAGTTGATCAACATTCTAACTTACAGGACCTAGGGGTGAATTTCTCATGTAACAAGTGTTGAGCGTCCGTGTCAGGTAAAATATTGTTTACAGCAGCATTCAAGAGACGTAATCTTTGCCCTTAAATGTTTCATATTCGGGAATATATAGCTCAGTATCAAATGTTACCTCTATTTTTGTATTTTGGCCTGAAAGCCTCAATGTAGAATTAGATCCGAATGGGACATTAGCAAGCACACATTCTGTTCCGTGTGTGTTTAACAAACTGTTCGTTGGGTACATAATGGAGTTTTATCGAAAAAAGAGTGCAATGGCGTAGAATGGGCTCCAAAACACTTACCATAAGTCTAGTCTAAGAGGAAATTTCCTTATAGAAGCAAAGAGCATGAATGGAGGATGAGTACTGAAACTTTCCAAACTATAGGGAATATTTTTTCAGTGAGAATCTATTAAATATCAGTACATGTGCCACCTGTTACTCTCAGGGATGGCTTTATGGCAATCCAGATTAAATATGAATTATTCTGTATTTCTGAGATTTAGTCACATTATGTAGTAAGGGAACGGTCAAATGTTGCTTTCTTCATCAATGTTAGACCTTTAGATGGATGAAGGTAAGTCTCTCACACAGGAAAGCCTCTGGCAGGTGAACACGGAGCAGGAATGCAGGAAGGAGGGAAGTGGTTACACAGTCGGCGGTGCCCAACCAAGTCAGTGCCGGCCAAAGAATGAACGAGAAGGTCGGTGGCAGGCCGCGCCCACAGGCTAGATGGCGTGGGCCCAGCCGTTCTCGACCACAGCTGACAATTGAAGTTGCTGGGAGGACTTTTTAAATATACACAAACCATTCACAGAACCCGCTCCAGACTGCTTAAACGAATAGAAGGGCACGGGTGGGGTGTGCAGGGTACCCTAATATGCAGCTGGGGCTGAGAATTCCAGATGCAGACCCAGACATTCCAAACTGTAAGATGCATATGAAAAAAATGCAAAAGCTGGCAGAATTGACGGTGCCCGGGGTTCTGCTTTCTGACAAATGGCCACAGTTATGACCAGAATCGGAAGTCCTTGGGCAGCTTGCAATCTGTCAGAAATGCAGACATCGGGGCCACACCCCAGACCTACTGAATTATAACAGCATCTCCAGATGATTCGAATGTGCGTTTGATTTTGAGAAAGGCCCTTTTAAAGTATACACATCCTTCCCAGAGGAGAAACGTGATACCCGCTGTAACTAGGATGTCAAAAGAGAGACTCTTTTCCCTTCAATATCTAATTAAAATTTGTTTAACCCAAAAGAATTCCAGATCCTAAAACCAGACACACGCACGATTAAACTCGGAGCTGTGCCTCCCAAACGTAAATCCTGTAACAAAAAAAGGCTTCCAGGGCATGCAGCATTGCCTCACCTGCAGGGCATGCAGCATTGCCTTCCCAGATGGCATTGCGAGGCTCTGCGCATCTGCTCCGTAGGGCCGGGACCTGGTGCTCGTCTTGGTTCGGCCCGTCCGCCTGGTAGTTCTGAGGCTGCGCACTCAAGTTTGAGACCCGCTAGCCCATGCAATTATTGTAATACAATACCCAATTGGAATGGGGACGGTCAAAATATATATTTTAAAAGACACAGGAACTAAACTGTATATTGACTTTAATTATCTTACAACGAGGTGAAAGAAAATAGTACGTCGAAAGCAGTATCAGAAAAGGAGATGAGGCATCATCAGCAGATCAGATATTTTAAGGAATTCCTAGATGATAAAAAACGGATGGAATGAATGATAACACACACACTGGAATCGAGGTCAAAACACAACCAGAGGAACCCCATGAACAAATAGGAAGAGTTGTAGGCAATTCTGTGATAATCTTTAGAATAATTACTAGCTGCCGAACCAGTTAGTGCATGCTTCTTATCCTTCTTAAAATAAACTCAAGATTTAAGTTTGAAAAGATGCAGAATTCTGAGGTCTCCCACCTGAATGGTTAACTGACTACTGAGAGGGCTTATAAATTTAGGAAGTTAGCGATCTAAATAATAAAAACAGGTATTAATTCTGAACTTCATGATCCACTACAGATTTTAAAAAAAGTAGCCAAATCTGACCAAGAAATAGGGGTACATTATGACTATGGCTCTTGTGGGCCCCTTTCTTCATTAAAAACATATTAAACTTATGTTTTATGAGTATATTGGTTTATCTATATCTATTCAGCTGTATATCTATATCTATTTGCAGTCATGACTTTGGATTTGGCAAAAATCTTAAATTGCACATTATCAATATGAATAAACAATTTGGCTCCAAAGAAGGTGAACACACAACTCACAGAATGAGAAAATATTTGCAAATCATATATTTGATAAGAAACTTGTATCTAGCCCATATACCAAACTTTTATAATTCAATAATAAAAAGACAAATGGCCCAATTAAAGACATAAGCAAAGAACTCAAGTAGACATTTCCCTAAGAAAGCTGTGTGAAGGGCCAGCAAGCCCGTGGAAGTGTGCTCCACTCCATCAGCCATTAGAGAAATCCATGCCAAAACCACGAGATAGCACTTCACGTCAACTAGAATGGCCGGAATGAGCACATTAGATAATAGCCATTTATGGAGAGGACATGGACATGTTGAAACCCTCGTTCGTGGCTAGTGGGGTCTTAAAATGATGAGATGTGTGGAGGTTTCTCAAATGATCACACAGAGAGTTATCAAATGACCCAGATAGTCTCTTCCTCGATATACACCAAAGATAAATAAAAGCTTCTGTCCATACGGAATTTCATACAGGAACGTGTACAGCAGCATTCTGCATAATAGCCTGAAGGTGGAAACCACCCAAATGTCCATCAACTAATAAAAGAATAAACAAAACGTGGGCCATCTGTACGAGGGAATGACAGTGGACCACGAGGAGGAATGAAACACTCGTGCCTGCTGCAACGTGGATGACCTTGACGACCTCATGCTCAGTGAAAGAAGCCAGTCACAGAAGCATCGGTATGAGTCCATCCATCCGCAATCCCACGACAGGAAACCTCTAGGGAGAAAGCGGATTACAACGGGTTTAGGGCTGAGAGGTGGGGGGTTAAGAGGGTGAAACCCAAAAGGGAGGCGTTTCTCTTTGGGGTATTGAAATATTAAAATTTATATTTAAATAAAATATTTTTAAAAGTCTATATCTGTGAAATATTAAAATTCCCATATTTATAGGTATACAAAAAGCCAATGAACTATACATAGGTGAATCATATGCTATATTCATTATGTATCAAGAAAGTCATTTAGCAGAGTTTTCTTAAGGCTGTTCGCAAGCCAAACATATATTGGAAGGAATGAAAACTCTTGTCAAAATTCAGGAGCAAGTTATCGAGCGTAACAGAGCTGTCAGTTCTGCAGACGTGAGACGAATGTAAACACGGCAGAGCACTCAGGGAAAAAAAGATAAACAAAAGAAAAGTAGAGAAATATGAAACCGGATTTCCGGGAAATAATGGGCTCAAGTGTATATATGTGTGCTGTGTGTTGAACAAGATGCTATAATGGTTTAGCGCTCCGAGCCATCTGTTTGTGTGATTTGATTGAAAGGTAAACCTAGAATGATAAAACTGCTAAAGAAGAAAAATCCCAAGGAAAAAAAAGCGATTCTAGAAAATACCTGCCCAGTATTTTTCAAAAGTGTCACCGCGTCAGAAAACAAGGAAAAAACTGATAAACTCTCAAAATAGAAAGTACTAGAAAGGATTCGCTCATGGACAACGAGGATATTAAAGGAAAAATGCGAAACCCAAATAGAGTCTGGGGTTTGCCTCGTGGCCTTGAATCAGTGTTCGCTGTGGTTGTGTGACCTGTGCATCAGGGAGGCTATGGGAGGGTACAGGGCCAACTTCCGCAGTCTCCACAGTGGTGACGCTTTGGTCCGGGTCATGCTCTGTTGGGGCTGAGAGCCAGCTTGGGCGTTACGGGGTACTTAGCAGCACCCCTGGCCTCTCCCAAGTAGCATCCCTGGGTGACTCTCCCAGCCCGGGGGACGGCCTCCTCCTGATGTCACTGTGGCGGGGACGTGGGCAGCGTCGTCCCTGATCCGGAACGAGAACTGTTGATCTACTTCAACCTCTGACGTCAACTGACCAGAGGAAATTATCTCGGTGCCGACGTGTTCGGCATCTGTGGAAATCACTCGTAACTAACCGACATGTTGATTTGCCAGCGAAGGGATATTTCGAGGCGATTAACTCATGGCGGCCTATAACTCATAGGCAGAAGTAATGCGGTTTTTCTAAGGGCATTTAGCTATGGACAAAAATGACACCCACTGGGTTGTGTAGCAGATAGGATGTGGGGAATTCTGTAGATATTGGGGAGAAAAAATGCATTTTAAGAAATCTATGACTCAATTGCATTCACTGTCCATGGTGCTGCCGATGACAGCGCCACCTTAAGAGGCTTCTTAGCTATAAAAGCCATTGCTACCATTATCAATACTAAGAAGAAAATCTGCGCATAGGAATTTCTCTTAGTTTTCAAAATCATATACCGAAGGGCCATTAATTAAATAAGGAATCTGGAGGAAATAGGGTAGTGAGTGGGAAGGGTCACCCCTTGGCGGATAGCGCCCCCTGCCCCCAACCATTGGCCATCTTTGCTACAGAAGCTTATGAGACCTTCTCGTTCAGCTCCTTTCAACGCCCTGGGCGTTCCTCTGTCTGCCTCTCACAGCAGGAAAGAGCCTTTCGTTTGCTCTTCATTCTGCCCTCCTCCACTTTCTACACCTTTGCCGGCTGGCCCAGCAGGGACCTTCTCCACATGCTTTTGAGGAATGTTCTAGAGAACAGTTTGTTTCACACCTCCTTGAAAAGACTTCCAAACTTCATCAAACACTGTTTTTGTAGTCAGATGCTTTTCAACTGTTAGTTGGAAATGAGAATCATTCTACCGTGTATATATAGATGACCAGGAAAAATGGGGGGAAAAAAAGAAATTGCATTAATGTTCAAAGAGAGGAGAATCTATATATAAATGTATGGAAGCTTAAAATTATACGACAGTCTTCATACGATTGGTGTTGTCAGTGCTAAAATATAAATCGTGGCCCTCTGTCCTTGATTCCTTAGGAGGAGGCAGATTGCACAGAACAGAATTACCAGACATTCTAGGAGAATAACACACGCACCCCATTTACTGAAACAAAAGCACGTTATTTTTCCTTGAAAGAGCGTTTGAGTGAATTATGTTCAGTTTTTATATGAACAAAAGAGAGTGGCCTTCTGTCAATACCCTATCTGAAATTTTTATGAACCGTAGGAATCTTTATACTTTCTCCCTCTAAATGTCAAGTCCAAAAACAGAGGTAGCGCTGCTGAAAGGGAGATCAAATGGTGCAGGGGCTGTGGAGGACAGTCGGGCGGGTCTTCAAAACGTTCATCAGAGTTTCCGTGTGACACGCCAATGACCCTAGCTATACACCCAAGAGAAATGCAACATTAGTCCATGCAGAATTTCATAATGAATGTTTAGAACAGCATTATTCATAATAAACTAAAGGAGAAAACAATCCAAATGTCCATCAACTGGCAAAAGGTAAGGCGGTATATCCGTACGCTGGAATAATGTTGGAACACGCTGGACCTCGAAAACATCACGCCGAGTGAAGGAAGCTGGTCACAAAGGACCGCGTATCATCTAAGTCAACTTTTATGAAAGTCTACACTAGGAAAATCTGTGTGTAGAGGAAGCAGGTCAATGGATGCTCCGGGTGGGTTGGGGGTAGGGACTGGAAGGTGATAGCTGTTGGGTGCGAGATTGATTTTTGAGCTGATGAAAATGTTTTTAAGTCAACCGTGGTGATGGGTGCCGTATCTGGGCCTGTACCAAAAGCACAGACTGCGCGCTTTGTGAATGAGTGAATTGTAGAGCATGTGAGCTGTAGCAACACACACGTCGAGCGGGAGAGAACATGAGAAGGAGAGGAAGCAAGGCGAGCCCCTCTCTGCCGAGCCACACTCCCGCTGCCGGCCGCGCGCGCGGAGGCCGCAGGCCGTGGCTTCCAGACGGCCCGGCGCACCGAGGCTGCCGCTGCGCCAGCCGACGCCGCCCGCGTCCCGGGCGCTGCTCCGCGTGCGGACGAGGGTGCGGAGGGTTCCAGCGCCCCGGGCCGCGCGCTCTGCGCCCGGATGCCAACGGCCGCCGAGCCCTGGGCGCTTCACACGCAGCCACGTCCGGAGGCATCGGGGACTTCTGAAGTCGAACCCCTGCCCGAAGGCCCCTCCCGCTCCCATGGGCGGCTACCTGAGCTCGCCCCAGCCCGCGCTGCCGCCCCTCGCCGGGGGGCAGGGGCCCCCCGACCCGTGGCCCGGCCCGGCCCAGAACGGCGTCCGCGGGAGGCGCCGGGGCCACAGCAGACCCCTCCCCGACCCGGAGCCCGCCCAGGCCGGGCGGCTGGTCCCCGCGGCGTGGACGCGCCTCCCGGCCAGGCCCCCGGGGCCGTGCGCCGGGGACAGCCCCAGGCGGCGGCCGCCCGGACAGGCCTGCGGCGCGGTGACCGTCCGCATCACGCGCCCGGAGCGCGGCCGCGCGGCCCCCGTGCGGGGCGCGCGCTGTGCGGGGCGCGCCGACCCCTGCGCCAGGGAGACGGTGCTGGAGGCCCTGAGCCGGTGCGCCAAGGGGCGCAGGCGCTTCGACGGGCCGCTGTGGTTCGAGGCCCCCGAGGGCGCGGGCAGGACCCCGGGCCCGCGCCCCGCGCCCTCCGCCTTCAAGCCCCTCGTCAAGGACGGGGTGGCGCCTGCCTTCGTGCCCCAGCCGGGGCCGCTGGACCGAAGCCGCCGCCCCTGGGGCGCCAACGTCTGCAGGAAGGAGACCGTGCCCGGGCCTGACGTGCGGCCCTCGCCGCCTGTCGCCGACCGCACCGTGGGGACAGCGCCAGCGCAGGGCGCGGAGCCTCCGCCGCAGAGCGGGGAGAAGGGGTGGCGGTGCGGTGGCCCCGCGCCCTCCCCCGGGGCCCGGAGCGCCGTCCGCGGGGGCTCGTTCGCGCCCGAGGGCGCGCAGCCTGCTGGTCGCCTTGGCTGCTAGGAATCAGAGCCCGGGTCCCCGCGTCCTGAGACTCAGACCTGCACACCCGCCCCGGTGTCGCCGACCCCTGCTCCGCCCCCACCCCGACGTGCCAGGCCCCCCAGCCCCCGTCCCGACTGCAGAGCCCACATTGCGGATGGTTAGAGCAAAGCCTTCGCCTCCCCCTGCCCACCTTTTCCCCGAAAGCAGAAATTTCCAGAAGGCATCTTCTTTCCCCACCTCCCCCTCTGTGCCCAGCTTGTATAGTAAAATATTTAATCTCATTAAAAATAACATTAACCTGAAAAAAATAAAAACCCGAGCTTTTGTGCAAAAAAGAAGGGAAAGTATGTTCCAGATGAATAAGAACGAGGGGCGCACCCCCGGCGTCGTGGATAATTGTCACTCCTTGAGGACCGAAAGGAAGTCCGCTATAGCTGGAGACAGCGAAGACGGCGGGACGTCAGAGACACAGGACATGATAAAGCGACACGGCAGGGTGCCGTGGGAAGGAGAGAGGCTCACATTCCAGGAATCTTGGGTTTTGGGCAGAGGAAAGACTGAGGTGGTATTTGTAAACAGACTTGTTCTGGCTGTTGAGTGGACAGTGGACTAGCCAGAGGCAGCAACTCCAGCAGAGGGGAGGGGGGTTCAGTCTGGAATTTCAAGCAAGAGAAGAGGGTGCTTTGGGCTGAGAGAGAAGAGGTGGGTATGAAACGTGAGTGTGAGCTCAGGGGATGTTCGCAGGGGGCATTGTGGGACAGGCTGGCACCAGATGCCGGCATCCGGGAGGTGGAGGAGAGCAGGGGTCTCAGCTTACTGGTTCCAGAGGCTGGACGATGCTAGTGCCACTTATCGAGATGGGAGATGCCAATAGAGAAAATATTTGGAGAAATCACCAGTTCTATCTTGGTCATGTTTCCTCAAACACACACCTTTGTTATTCCAGCGGGGCTGTCACCTGTGCAGTAGAAAACGTCAGCTTGGAACTTGGGAGAGTTCGAAGCTAGAGAAATACATTTTGAAGTCATGAGCACATAAGCTCACTTATAACATCTATGTGACGCTTGCAGCCAAGGGCCACATAAGATCACGGATGCAGACAGTTTATAGAGAGAATGAAAATGGCAGTTAAACAGTAAACGTGTGTTATTAGGTCATGGAGTCTGGAGATGTAGGCACAGGCTTTAATTAAATGGTTCAGTCGCTTTGGTTGTCACGTAGCTTGTAGTCGAAGATGAAGTAAGAATGTCAGTCAGGTCCCGGAGGCCAGCCTGAAAAGCAAATTCCAGGAAAAAATGTTTAAAAGTACACTCTGCTCGAGACGGTAGAAAAACGTAGCTAGTTAAGCATCACGCAATGATACCTAAACAATAACGGCGGTCACGAGATGTTTAGTTTCTGCCTTTTGCGTTAAAGAGTACACCGCTGATTACGATCGCGAGTTATGATGTAAAATCTCGGTTCTGTAACCAGGTCGGACCACCGGAAGGCAGTTAGGAAGACTCCAGACAGGATGACGTCAGGCGCACATTCATCAAACTAAGGAAAACCGCTGAGGCTCGTACAAGAAGTAACCTGTCAGCTTTGCCTCTGACCCCTAACCCTCTCCATCTTCGCTTTAAAAACCCTTCATCAAAAGCCATCAGGGTGCTGGGATTTTAAGCAGCAGCTCCCGGGTCTCTGGTGCCCTGCCAGTGGACGGCTCTAATTTCTCCACTGCAGAACTTGGCTCTCACCGTTTGGCTCTGCTGAGCTGAATATGGACCCCGTTACACCCCATGTTTAGAGAGGTGAAAGGAAGGAGAAGGAGAAAAGAAGTCTGAGAAAAAAAAACAAACACCCCCAGAGGTCAGAGAGAAGTCAGAAGCAGCAAAGACACTGAGGGGAGAATTCTAGAGGTTGGAATTTGTCAACCATGTTGGCCGTTGCCGAGAGGTTAAGAGATGGTCCATCGCTGCCTTTGAGTGTTGGAGGCAAAAACCAGAAATGATTTGGGAGACACCAGGAGGGGCGGACGTGGAGGTGGGGGCTGGAGAAAGCATTTGGAAGATGTCGAAAAAAGAAACAGAGCAGGCCGGAGGAAGTGCTGGAGTTTTACCTCGTTTTTCCATCTCTTTTAAGAAAGGATAGGGAAAATGTTTCCACAGTAAAGTGCCCCTCAGGAAATCTGAGTCAGGGATACAAATGCTCAGGGGAGGACGGAGTCCTGGAGGCTCGGCTCTCTTCTCCTGGGCACGGAGTGCAAAGCAAGACCGTCCACAGAGAGAGGGGTGGGAGAAGTGGAGACTGTAGTCGGATTATGAGACAATAAGTGTCCGTTTCAAACTGGGAAACGGAAAATGTGGTTGATGAATTTTCTCTAGGTTTTATTTTGCCTGAATAGTCCAAATGAGGCTTGAGTGCACACTGGTTTTAACCATTATAATAGTTTAACTAAAGTGATATTAAGTATTGCACACCAAAAGGACTTAATGAAGGAAGGGAGTTAAGAGTGTGTCAGGGTGCTCCTAAGAGACAGAGGGATGTTTATTATAAAGAACTGGCTCACTTGATTTGGAGCCCGAGCCATCGGGTTGGAGGCCCAGGAGAGCTGAGGGTACAAGTTTCAGTCCAAGTTCAAGTCGGAAGGCAGGAGCTGCTGTCCCTCAGCTTGAACACAGGCAGGTAAGGAGACAGAACCCTTTCTCAGGCCTCCTGTGCCACGAGCGAGGCCACTTATGGCCAAGGCCGTCAGCTGTACCCGGTCTGCTGATTCCAGTGCTCACCTCAGCCGGAAACACCCTCACGGGTGCACTCAGAAAGTGTGACCAGGGTCCGGCACCCCGTGGCCCAGTGAGGTCGACAAAAAATCTATTGTCACAAGGTGTTTGCAAAGGAATGCTTTTAAGTTGGATCGTGGAATCGAAGCTGGTGACTCCTCATCTTGCCTTAGATGCCTCCAAGCGGGGATGTCTTCTCAGTCTTTCTGTTGTTTCTCATGATCTTGGCAGATTCCTTTCAGGGAAGACATGTTTAAAAGTTATGATGTCTTTGAAGTGGAAGATACTGTTAAAAAAAAAAAAAAAAAAAAAGAAAACTTTTCCTGGCTTAAAAAGTTTGGTTAAGGTATAACTTTAAAAGTTATGACCACGTTGGTCTAAGTGTTTTTGTTATGCATATCAAGTGTCTTTAATTTCATTTCTATGTGACTGAAATGAGTGACGAGTGATGCTGCTGAAATTGAAGGAAGGTTGTAGGAATAAGAATTCTGTGTCACTGTGGACGGGATGGCACAAAGGCTGGCCTGGGATGGGATTGTATCAAGCCTAGTCAAAGAGTTGAAATTTAATTAGGTTAAAAGGGAGTCTCAGTATCTGGGTAACTGTATCACCCCGATCACCGTCAGCATCACGTTAGGTTAGCATGACTGAAGTATTCGTTGAGTGTCTATACCGATCCAAATATTTGGTGGGCACTAGGGCCATTGTGGTGACTGAGATGCCAAGGAAATCAAAAATTAGTGGGAAGACAGAAAAAAAATGAAATATAGTTTGATAAATTTTATCATAAGAGCAAGCACAGATTTCCATGTGAAGGTATAAAAGACACGAGAAAGTGTTTGCTGTAGATAATGTAGAAAAAAAAACAACAACCCCAAAACATCTAGCATAATAGAAGTTAAATGGAAAAGAAATGACTTAGAGAGAAAAGGAGAAAAACTAAAAAGAAAGTAATTTTGGACCGCGTAAAGTTTAAATAGCTCCCGAGTGAGAGTGAACAGTGTGGGCATCACACACAGCGAGTCTGCTGATCTGAGCAGAACCACTTTAATGCACATGCTTTGTTGGGGACAGTCTCTGTTGACCTTGCTCACACCTGACCAACTTGTATCCCCTTTCAATCGAAAGCATCCTCGTTTGAATGAAAAATTATCTACCCGCTCTTAAGAGAGCACGAGTTATATGCTCCTTGCATGCTGGAGGGATACGGACTCCACCGGGCGACCACAGTTAGAAGTGGGAAGAATAGATGAGAGTCTTGATGCTTTTATTTGGGGGAGTTGAGCTTGAGGTCCTTAAGAGGCGTTCATGCCCAGGTCATCATTGGATAGTTCTACGTGTGGAAATGCAGAGAGACACATGGGTTGTGCTGTGTGTGGCCCGGGGTGGGGGTTGGGGCGGAGGGGAGAAAGGACAAATGTGTCCCAGAGAACATTCAGATATATGCTGTATAATGTTGAAACGGGCAGATGAGGACCGGGTTAATTGGGTCTCCTGTCCCTCACCTATGAAACAGGCCTAACACTATCTAACTCACAGTGTTGCAGAGTTGAAGCGTAGCAGTGTGTAAGTACCTGCACGCCGTAAACAGTCAGCATCTACCTAGTTAGAGGTGTCTGGCGCTACCGAGGTCTGTCCATATCTACGTAGTCATCCGTGAACATACATAGCTGTCATGCCTGTGTCTGTGTTCTGTGATACAAGAAAAATGGCAGCCCGCACAAGAATACTGTGTCTTTATTTGAGCGCTGTATGATGTCGTTCAGTCTTGAGGAATTTAAAGTGAGAGACTTATTTAGACACAGAAGGTATTTCAGGGCAGGCTGTTTTGCCTCGAGACAGAACGAGAAAAGAAGAACAATGGGCCCGTGAAATTGGGCTATCCTTTTTATTCATGAGAAGTCACTATTCTTCGCTCACGCTGTATCTGTGTCTGGTCTACAGAGATTTTGAAGAGACCGGTGTTGCAGCGAAACATAAAGCCTCGTCTATGCCAGCTAAGCCTGTAAGCACATGCTTAATAAGATTTAAAGAGAATTGCCTGAATCCCTCGAAGAAAACAAACTTTTGTCAGAGGTGGCGTATGGATTTTTCTTTCAAGAGATAAGACGAGAAGTAGATGATTAAAGGCAAAATAAATCCACAGGTTGCTAACATTGTAGAGACATAGAGAATACCAATAGAACTAACAGAATTTGTAGGTAAAATAAATAAAACAGGGACAATAACCACGCAGAGGATGAGCTGTAGAGTCCACAATACCAGCTAGTACTGGACAACTGAGTACTACGAAGAGAATGAAAAACTAGGTCAGATATTTTCTTCTCCAGAAGCTAAGAAGACTCCATAAGAATTCAACTTTAAGAAGCTGAATTAAAATTCAAACAGTTTTGTAGGTGAGACTGAGTATTCTTTGTGACAGTCATTTGCTAAGAGGTTTAATGCCATTTTTAGAGTCTTCTCACTTGTTCCTCTTCATCTGTAGAATGAGGGCCTGAGAAGTACAATATAGGCAACACTGACTCAAAATGGGCAATCCTTTTCTGGAAAATTCTCTGTGTACGTCCCTACCTCCATTATTCTCTTAATGATCCCAGTGGTACAAAATCTTGAGGTTCTCAAATTTTATGGCATGTGTGAACCACAGTCAGATGTAGACTGTAAGCTGGATGTTTACCCAAAGATCATAAAAGCCACAAAAGGCCTCTAATGTATCTAAAATATCCAATAGCTAAAATTCACCTCTTCAATAGAAAAGTGAAAAAAGTCCTCAACTTTTCTACTGTTCTAATACTAATATCTCCTTGATGTATGTTACCAAATTTTTCACTACTTATTTTGTGTTTGTGTCTTAAAATAATTTGGAATGTAAAAAGGAGTACAATAAGAGTGTGTTTATGTGTCTTCTCTGTCTATAATGGTTTTCTGATTCGGACTTCTCCCAATCTCTTCTTGACTATGTTTTTCTGTTGCTTTATGTTTCTATGCCAGCTGCCAAATATTTCCAATAAAGAGACAAATACACTGAAAGTCTGGGGTAAATTCAGCAGAGAGAAGAATCCAATTCACCTACAAACTTAAGCTCAAAAGAAAGGTCATAAGTTAGCCTTATTTCACTCCACATACAATCAGAAGTCTGTAAAAGATCATTACGCCCAGTACCAATCTTGGCGATAACTGAGTATATAGACCTTGGGAAAGAATCAAACACGTGGGATCAGTGCTAGAATTAGGACATAGAACCCGACCCATAAACAGATGAAATATAGAGAATCCAAGTCAATTGAGAAATTAAGACTTGGCAAAAAAATCTGATGCTGTAATTAATGGAAGTCTTGGAAGGATACGCTTGGGAACATCACCTGCCCAGGTGGAGCCGCTGGATCTAGAACCCCTTCCTGCAAAACACTAGCTTTTTAACTCCGAATTCTATAATCCGACGAGAAGAAAGATTTGTTAGATTGTTTTCTGTTACAACCCCTTTTTATTATACATATTTTTAAAATGTTGAAGAAGAAAAAATAAAAAGTAAATGAAAATTGGCCGTTCTTTCACTACCCAGAGAAAATCACTGCTACATCCTTCGGTCTGTTTAACGCACCGTTACAGAGCTGTAACTATAGCGATGTCAGAACCTATAACAAAAGAAATTATACATCATTAGTCATTAGGTAAATGTAAATTAAATTTACAAGCTATCACTTTACATCTCCAGTAGATGGATATAAATAATAAGACAGACAATAGCAAGTGTCAGTGACGACGACGTGGAGAAACTGGAACGTTCATACATTGTCGCTGGAGAAGTAATTTGGCAAAGCCACCCTGGAGAACAGTTTCACGGTTTTTGAAAAGTTAAGTATAAATTTACCATGTGACCTAATAATTCCACTCCAGACTTTCACTGAAGAGAAAAAGAAACATATCTACACAATGACACTAATATGTGAATGGCTATAGTAACATTATTCATAATAGCCAATAGGTGGAAAAAAATTAAATCTCTACCCACTAGTGAATGAATAAACCCAGTGTGATCTATTCATGCAATGGTATATGATTCAGAAATAAAAAAGGAAGAAATGCTGATAACGTGCATAACATGGATGAACCTCACACACTTTTTGTTTAGTGATGGAAGACAGACCGAAGACCACACACTGCATGATCTAGTTGTAGAAAATAAAACTCAGAAAAGTCAAAACTATGTAGATTCTAAGTGGATTAGTGGTCACCTGGGATGTGAGTGGCAATAGGAAATGACTGACAGAGGACTCCACCATGTCACTGTGATCAAAAACTAGTGTATTCTGAAGATTACTCCTCGTTTTCTGTTTGTGAACACATCAATTGAAAGAAATTAAATACTCTTTGAAGATGTAACTGTTCTTATATTTATCCCACAAGTAGTTACTCAGGACATACTCTGCATCATGCTGTACAACACACTGTAAATAAATTAAGCAAAATAAACATTTTTCATGAAACTTCCATTCTTAATAGGGCAAAAAATAAAGAATATTTATATGAATTCATAAGAAAATCATAAGTTGCCATTAACATCAATAGGAATTTGAAGTGGGAGCAGTATGATACCAAAAATTCAAGATATTTTCTACATTATGTAATAAATGTCTTGGCATGTTGCCACATAGGACAAGGATTCCGTTTCTACCCTGAGCTGCTTTCTGCATGTCGATGGCTGTGTGTGCAAACATGCATGTGAGAAGCCACAATGAAACATCCGCTCATTACCGAAGCATTTGGTAAATATATCTAGGGGGTAGGAATGGTTGATGAAGATACACGTGCATTTGGATGTGTGTTTCATATGAGCATTATTTAAACTTGCATGTACAGTGTGTGTGTGTGTGGGGCGGGGGAGTTTCCTATATTTAATCTTCCCAGGCAATTCCAGGTTGAGAGTTCTAAAAACATCAGTATCACCTGCCAATCCGTAGCTTCACACAGCAGTACAGTTATCTTCTGAACGGAGTCTTTCCTAGGAGAATTTCAGCTGTGAGAGTACAGGCCCTTGAGAACCTCACTAACATCTTATCTCACATACTGGGAAGCTTCCCCCCTCTGTCTTTGCCTGCGTGATCTAATGGAACGGCTCATGGAGAGAAAGCAGACAGCTGCGACAGTGACAAGCACAGAACCTTCCCCTTGGCTTCCAGTGGTCCCTAGATGAGCAGCAAAGCCAGAGGGGATGAGCACCCCGGCTTCTGGGAAACGCTCCAGGTGGAACGTACACAGCCATCTGTGAAGTATTACAGGTCGTTTCCATCCACATGTTACGTGTTACACCTGGCTCAGGTAAACACCTCGCCCTTCATTTGACATTTCCTGACTGAAGCAACAGGACCGTGGATTATAGTCGCTTTCCAAATTTATTGGTAGACAGCAAGTACATGTGTACTTTTTTGTGTTTATTAAGAAAACACATGTCTGAATCCTTCCTCAAGAACAAGAAGATGTGTTTTCTAAAAGCAAAAACCTTACAATTTAGGTAATATAATTTGGGGCAAACGCTGTGGTATCTTTTGTACAAATTTTGCTCATTTTGAGTAATCTGAAAATAATATCCAGAAGCACTGGGTTTATGTAATTGGTAAGTCAGGTGGATGAAAGAAATAGGTCAGGAATGATAGAATATACCAGAACTGTTCAGTTGTGGAAGGAGCAAGACATATAGAGCGTTTGTTACTGAATTCTGACTCATTTGCAAGAAAATCAACCAAGGTAACCATTATCACCACAAAAAAAAAAAAATAACAATGATCGTTTTAGTCATGAGCATGTCAGAGAATTGCCTGAGGCATCAGAGGCAAAGCATGCACCATCATTCCACGTTGTTGATATTAGTTGCAAATATTTTACCTCCTTCCGAAAAAAGACAACTAAAACATAATGACAAATAAATGAGTTTACACCTACCTCATTCAACTTAAATGATAATTAACAGGTGTAATATTCCTGAAAATTTCTTAGACTGCATAATTATTTTTCCCTGGAGATATCATTGAATTATTACAGGGATTTTAGGCAAATAAGCTGATAAACAATACTAAAGAAGTTTCCCAAGTTGTAAACTCTTGATTGTTACATTCTGTTTGCGTCGATTTACCTCCCCCTGCAATGATGACGGTGAGATGTGGAGAGGAGCACTCTGCTATATTTTCCCATGAAATTAAGACAACTGATGATGACAACCTTCAGCTCTATTATTTGCATCATCAGGAGACTGTGTAGTTTAATTATTTTATTACCTGTTGTAAGAGACTCATTAATGTTTCTTTATATCAACAAGTTCAGATTTACTCCCCAAAATGCATTAATTTCCTAACGCTTTCAGCCCCTTCCAAATTTGGTTGTCTGTGTCCCTTTCTAACTGTGTTCCACAATTGTCAACGGTGCGCAAGAGTTCAATAACTCAACTCGACTAATACTATCAAGTTCAGGAGACAGCATTTGCATATAGAAGTACAATCTGCAAACATTGTGACAATTGGTTCGATTGTTTCCTGAAAAATTGGTGTGGTGAATAGAATACATACTGTAGTCACGACTCTTAATTGAGGCTCTGCTGATGCTTATGAAAGAAGAGAAATGATCGCATTACTTCATATCCATAATGGTAGCTGACCTTGGCTCCTTCGATACCGAAAATTAGAACTTATTCTGTGTGACCAGTAAAGACTCAACATCTGTTGGTACCATGAGCTTCTCTAAGGATTTAGATTCTCATGGCTACAAATGCCACATGTAAAATAACTTAGATGAAGATGGACAGTACTAATGCTGTTTTGTTTTGTTTTGTTTTGTTTTCTGTTTAAATTATTTTAGGTTTTCTTTGCGATAAAGTAGAGCAAGAACAAAATGGAGAATAGGAGAGCGAGGCTCTGACTTATTTCTGTTATCTTTTTTTTCCTCAGAATATCTGGTAAATTTTCAAGGTATTTTCAGGCTACACAGGATATCAAAGTCATTCAAACCTTTTTTATAGAGAATTTTAAAAAGTCGAGTTGTTAAACTGTACTTTGGACCATATTTTGTAATGGTTGTTATATCTTCAATGTGATTATTTAAAAAAAATGACTACTACCACTAATAATTAAAGATTTCTGCCTCCCAGCTAGTTATCAAGCAGTCACAATTATTTGAATGATAGATTCATTCATTTATCCCCCAAACTGAGGCAACTGATAAACTCATCCATTTATCTCCCATTTATCCTACCCTTAATGTCTCACCTACAATAGAGCACATATGATTACGCCTGAAAATTAAACGAATGTTATGTAATCTTATTAAATTAGGCAAGTACCACCACATGTATACGGTATTATCCTCAAATATCTGTGAACCAAAAAGGAATTATGGCTCTTATGTTCAACAGCTATTATTTGCAGCTCAACTCAACCTTTGGAAACAAAGACAAAGTAAAAAAAAAAAATACTTTATTCATACAGAGCATGAAAATCCAGGCCATTCACACATTCTTCTTTCTCTAAGGGTGAAGCACACACTGAAACTTTGGATAAAATTTGACCCCCAGGTCAACTGATACTATTTGTAAGTGAAATTCTTGACGTGCATTGCATGTAAACAGCTGGTTTTCTTCACGCAGACCTGTGTGGCTGTCTTTTCTCTGGCCTCTCTCACTCACTTATGTTCATTATATAAACATAATCACCTCGCCTGTCTAGCTGTATGGCCCTGAGGCCATTCGGTCCCAGAACTATGTCACTGGCTGGCACCCACAGATAAGTCTTTCTCCATCTCTCGTGAAGCAGCCATGCACAAAAATTAAGGACAAGCAGGACCTTGGATGCATATGGAGTAAAATGAGTTAAAGTGAAGATCTCGCTCTTGAGGGTTTGGCTTCAATACAATGCTATTCTTGTAATAGCTATTTTGGCATCTGCCTGAGTTTATCCAGAGTTTACACGCCAAGCTACAGGGTAGAGGAAAAAAATGATAAAAATTCATATGATATTCCTAATAGAAAACCATCAAATATTGAAAAGAAAAATCAAACTAATATTTGTTGCTTCCTACTAAGAGAGATGGCTCAGGATAATTCTGTTTACATTGCCATGCCAATTAACTGAGTCTTAGTAGACGGTTTAAGACGATAATCATTTATATTGGTTAACAGGATTTATTGGCCTTTCTTGATTATATGGAAAGAGATTTCTCTTTTGTACATGACTTTTATTTGTGAGGTTAATTACTTTTTTATTTAGAGTCACCTGGGAAGAAAAATCCAATAATTTTCCTAAGACAAGTGGACAGACACTGTACAAGGCCACTGAACAGTGACCATCCAAAGACCTCAGGTTCTCACCCTCCGGTCCGTAAATATCACCTTACCAGGAAACAGAGTTCTTGCAGATGCAATGAAATTAAAGAAGTTGAGATGGGGGGTTATTTTGGATTATCTGAGTGGGCTTCAAATTCAGCCACAATTATTCTTATAAAAGAGGCAGAAGGAGATTTAACACGTAAAGAAGAGGAGAAGGCAGTGTATCCACCTTCAGCAAGTGGACGTCGGCAGCATTCAGAAGCTGGAATGAGCCTGGGAGGGTTGGTCCCTGGAGGCCTCCAGAGTCAGCATGGCTGGCCAGAACCTTGATCTCCACCCAGCGAAACCAAATGGGCACTTCTGGCCTCCAGGACTGTGAGGCAATAAATTCCTAGTGTACAAGCCGCCAAGTTTGAGATAATTTGTTACAGCAGCTGCAAGAAACTAATACCATCACATCGGGCACTCAGTTGTGAATGAGTAGTCTAAAAACTGTAGAGCGCTACCTTGCGAATATCCAAAAAGGAACGTCACATTATTATAGCGCACCATTATCCTTTCTAATATGATTTAACCAAACATTGAAACAACTAAGTAAAATAATCAGTAATAAGTACTTATTAGTCATTTCATATTAATTTCTTACAATAAATTATGCATCTAAATATAAAAAAACATACGCTTAAAATTATACATTATCTAAATGTTTTAAATATAAACCAGTTTTGCATGATAAAAATAATATGTGTAATCTATAGAAAAATATGCAATTAAAAGTAAAATGTCCCCATCTGTATTTACATCCTGTTCCAAGCATCCGGTCTGTAATCACAGATACTACCAGGGGCGGGTGTGTGTGTGTGTGTGTGTGTGTGTGTGTGTGTGTGTGTTCTAGATGTGAAAATGCACATGCTTCTATCTAATCTGCCAGAGATGTAGTTATTTAAGTAGGAGCATCAGAACTTCACCTAACCTAAGTTAGGGTACGATATGTGGTGGTTTTGTCTGTAGATAATCACGTCTTCTTCCTGAGCCCTCCCCTCCAAGTTCATGTGCTGGTTTAGATTGCCCTGTGTTAATAATGCAAAGATTCTCCTCAGGTAACACTTGTCTCTTCAGGAGAAATAATAAAAAAAAAGAGTGAAAACATTCTTGATCTCTCACAGTGGTGGCCCCTCTCCATGCTGCTCCTAAAATGGCACCTGATTTGGGGGAGAAACGTGTGTATTTTCCTTGACCTTATCGTAAACAGGTCCCTCTGGGCCATGTGGTCATTGAATGTCCCGTTTGGCTTTTGAGGAGAAGACAAACTGTCCTGATGTCAACCTAAACGATGCTCAGAACGAGACGTTGATATAACTGCTTTGCAAACAGCAAAAACGACTAAACGTCCTCTTCTCTCTCCTCTCTTCTCTTCCGTCTTCTGTCTTCATCGTTCTCTGAGTGATTGCTGCCACTTTACCTGCGACGACTCTGATGCCACTTTAATCCTCCATCTCCTCGAAAAAGATTATTCAGATCTTCACTCACAGGCTTGTCCTGCATCTTGACAGCAGGCAACCTAGTTCTAACTTCGATTTCCTCATCCTCCTTTAAATTATGTAACTCAAGCCTAAATCACATAAATAGCACCCCTTAACCCCGTTGCTGAAGTTCCCCTACATTCTTACTTGCTGCAACTAACTATAAAAAAATGGAAAAACAGCTGAGAGCTCGCTGAGGTCAGTGCTGTTCGCCCACGCTGGGCAGTGGACCCAAACAGCATCCCAACATCGACGGTTTCCTCTCCCTTGGAGGACAGTGTCACGCTCCAGGGGCCCCACGATTTGCAGGAGCTGAGATGATGCTCTAATGAATAGCCTTTGCCCAAACTTGGACCGCGTGTCGTCCGAGAAGCCTGGTCATTCTTCCACTGAGAGGCCCATTTTCTCTCACGACCTTATGTCCCTACCAAGGGACAATGTCGAATATTGTTCCAAGAGAACTTAGGTTTCTTCACAGAACACCTCCTCCTACCTTGTAGAGTTATGGGGGGGATTGTGGGGGGGGGACCTGTACTTCTTCTTTAGCTGATCTTGGCCTGGAAAGAATCCCCTCTGTTCCAACGAAGCTGATTCCTAAATCTGTGTGTAGAACCCTGGTGTATGGTAGCTAGTAGCCAAGGCAGGACCGGCCTTGATGACATCATCACTTGTAGAACTCCAACATAATTTTAGAGACTGTAGAGTATGTGACTTTATAAATAAGGTATACTTTAATTATTTAATCATTTTAATTCACATCATATCCCAAATTCAGGCGTGTGTGTGTGTATATATATCTTTTGATTTAATTCCAGATGCTAGAATGAGATAATTGATTTTCCTGTTCAAAAGAGCTTACATTTGAGGCATTGATCGGTCTAGGTCTCCAGGCAGTATTCGTCAGAGCTGTTCATTTATCTTCCTTTATAAGTCGAAATATGGACATTAAAGGCAATTCTTGGAAGGGCTCAAGAAAGAAAAAAAGAGCTGGAGCAGAAAGCTCCATCCTCTTGAGATTAAATGTTCTTAAATAGAATATTGGTAAAAACGTGAACGCTAGAGGTGCTTCTAGGTGAGATCTCAGACAGAAATAAGGAGTATGTTATTGAACGATAGAGAAAGGGTGATTCTTGTGATAAGGTGGCAGAGAACTTGATTGACTGGGGTCCAGTGTTTAGCAGAAGGCTGAGCTCGCGAGTGATGGAATTGGTTATTTAGCCAAGGAGAGTTCTAAGCGAATTGTGGTAAATGTGGCTCATTTTCTTCTTCTCCTAATAGTAGAAATGCAAGAGGAGAGAGATTGTTAGAAGGATAACAGGCCTGTCATCTTAAAAAGCCCTAAGAAGATTATGTCAGACCACCTGAAGGCAACTCGCGATGAACCACGTGCTCACGTAATCCCCTCCCCTTCAGCGCACGCAGAACCTGTGGTTTGTTTCTAACCAAGAGAACATGGTAAAGGCAAAGAGGGTTTACAGATGTCATTAGAGTCCCTAATCAATTGACTTTGACTTCATCCAAAGGGGAAAGTTCTTGGCTGACCCAACTTAATAAGGTCAAAGACTATAAAAGATATTCTCCTGTTAACTTTTAAAGCAGGAAACTACTCTGTGCTTAGAGGGACATGAGCCTAGGACCTCAGGGTGACTCCCGGGAGCTGAGCACAACCCCGTGTCGACAAGCAGCACAAAAACAGGGACCTTCAACCTACGAGCACAAGGGACTAAGTTTTGACAGAAACGAGCCTGGAGAAGACACCAACCTCCGTAGGACAGCCTTGCCCACACGACATTTGGCATTCAGCCTTGTGAGACCCTGAGCAGAGAACCTGGCCACTTCATGCCAGATATCTGACCTAGGGAAACCATCTGGATAATGAATAAGTGAGGATTTCAGCTGCTACATTTATGGTAATTAGTTATACAGCAATAAAAAATGGACACAGTTATGGAAATATTAGTATTGTGGAGATATTCCAATCTGGAAGAGAATACATTTTCAGAATAATTAAAAAACTCTGGAGGGAACGTTTTCTTAAAAAATATGATTTATAAAATTGGCAAAACTTGAATGACATCTGACAAATCAACAGTGTATCAATAATATTTTCATCACAAAAGAGCCACTACTACTGATTTAGATTTAGGGATCTATTACAAAAATTAGAACATTTGCAATTGTTCAAATGACTCAATTGTTCATAGAGTCATTTATCTCTGCATCTGGATTTGTATGGAGGATATAAAAGAAATCTTAAATTCAATAATAAGTCAAATAACAATTTAAAACTAAGAAAAATGTATAGAAATACGTAAAAATAAATCAACAAAATTTGTGGGATGCAGTTAAGGAAGTGAAGAGAGGGAAATTAGTACAATAAATACTTACACTAGATAAGGGGAAAGTCTCAAGCCAATTATGTAAGTTTTTACCTCAAGGAACTAAAAAAAAGAAAAAGAAAAAGAAACCTAAAGTAAACAGAAGGAAGACAATAAAACAACAGCAGAGATCATTTAATTGAAAACAGGAAACAATACATTAGACAAAAACAAAAATATGGCTCTTTATATTTCAATTATAATTGATAAATTTCTACCAAAACTGACAAAGATTAAAAAGAGAAAAGACAATTTGTAAATATCAGGAATAAATTAGGGGATGTTCCTGTATATTATTCAGTCATTATAATGATAATAATGAAATATTATAAACATCTCTGTACACATATATGTGGCAACTAAGATGAAATGGACCAATTCCTGTTATAGACAACAAATTTTACTAAATATGAAGTGGGTGCTATGAATAGTTCTAAAACTATCAGAAAAATTTAATTCTGTCAAAAGGTAAAAGAAGAATCAGTATCATTTCTATATAGTTTCTTCCAGAAAATATAAGCGAAATAATTTCCCACTTGTTTTAGGAGGTAAATATTACCCTTCTACTATAACCAGACATAGATTGCACATATACACCAAAGAAAATTACAAACTGATACCTCTCAAAAAGTTAGAAACAAAAACTGTGAACAAAATTTTACGGAATTTATCAGTTCAAAAAAAATTATACACAACCACTAAATGGGTCATATTCCAATTATTTAAGCCATGTCCAGTATTTGAAAATCAATTAATATATTTATTCATACTAACAGGCTAAAGAAAAAAAAAAACATGATCATATCAACTGATATAGAAAAAGCATGAATATAAAAAATCACATAAAAACTGTCAGCTATAGTCCTAGATATAGAGGATTATTTTGTCACCTTCATAAAGATTTTCTGCACAAACACATGGCCAACACCATGCTTAATGGCGAAAGAATGAACGGCTCCCCCCGAATGAAGAGCCAAGCAAGTATGTGTGCTGCTGCTGTTCTTATTCAACGTGGTGTTGAAAATAGTAGCCAAGGTGACAGGGCAAGAGAAGGAAATAAATTGCATACTGTCCCCATTAGCGAATGGCAAGTTAGTGTATGTATAAGATCCAAAAGATCTTCCAAAAAATGAAAGAAAACTTAGAATTAATAAATATATTCAACAAGGTTGTAGATCAACATATAAAACAACACAAAATCATTCTTCTTTCTCTGTTCTAGTAATGAATGTGTAGAAAGTGAAATTAAAGCACAATTTAATTTATAATAGCTCCAAAAATAAAATATCTGTATAAATCTAACTAAATATGTTTAAGATTTGCGTCCAAAACACTGATAAAAGAAATTATATAACACTTATATAAATGGATTAAAGAATTGTGGATTGCACGATCAACATGGCAATATGGCTAATCCTCTGAACTAGATCTATGGACTTACATAATTTCTTTCAAAATCCTTACAAGTTTTTTTTTTCAGCTATAGACATGCTCTAAAATGTGTATAGATAAATAAATTAGAATAGCTCTTTAATTTTGGAAATGAAGAATAAATTTGGAGGAATTGTTCTACCTGGCATTAAGACTTACCACAGCTAGAGTAGTTAACACTGTATGGGATCAGTGAACAGACAGACACGTAGCTCAAATGAACAGAAATCCAGAAACAGACCCACACAATGATGTCCAACTCATTTTTGATATCAATGCAAATGTCATTCAATAGTCAAAGGATAGTCTCTTTATAAAAGGTGCTAGAGCAATTAAACACATCCATAAACCAAAAAAAAAAAAAAAAAAAAAATTAACAGCAAGCTAAGCTTCACACCTTATACAAAAAGTAGCTCAATGTGGATAATGAATTTAAATGTAAGACTCTAAACTCTACAGGTTTTAGAAATGACATAAAAGAAAATTGTAGCACTTGAGGCAAGCCGAAAATTTTTAGACACGGCACCAAAGGCATAATCATTTAAAAAACGATGGAGATAGTGGTATAAACAATGTTTAAAGAACCCAGCCTGCTCTTACTTAGACTATTTAGTAAGTTGACTCTCAGTGCACTGGAGACGGTCAATGTAGTTAAATCTATTTCACACAGTCACCAGAATAACAAAGCAGCAGATGCTTCTTCCTCTTCAAAATTTGTTTTTGTTATGTGATGAAGAGTTTCAATAGATCATATGGATAGCTCTGTATAAGAGGAATAGGAGAAAAGTGAGCAGATGCTAGAAACATTTATTCTAATTAGTTTTATGAGTTGATATTGCTAGCAATTTTTTATAGCCTTCGGTAGTCTAAACCATTATTTAAATTCTACCAAGAGTAAGGACAATTAATGTTTAAATAGGTGCTTTATTAAGGAGGCGTTGTCTAACATCTATCCTTGAAGATATAAAATAGAAAGACCCCAAGCGGCTCGCATTTTTGATAATGTGTTTCATGGGATATGTTTTCTTAAACGTGCTTGCAAGGTAAACTGTAGACATTTTAAAGCCAAGGTTAACTTTGTATGATTCCATTTCACAATGTGCCTTTCTCATTTTTACTGCATTCATAAGTAATAAAACAGTGACTCGATTTAATGTGTATTACTGAGAATAATAGTTTGATATTTTAGGTTGGCCAAGAAATAGCAGAGAGAGTTGCTTAAACTAGATTGAAAGATTTGTC
Source organism: Eidolon dupreanum (assembly GCA_028627145.1). NCBI lineage: Eukaryota > Metazoa > Chordata > Mammalia > Chiroptera > Pteropodidae > Eidolon > Eidolon dupreanum. The sequence goes on from CM053514.1 coordinate 1,465,391, forward strand.
CAAGGGTGTTCATAAAATCTATTAATTTGTACTTCTTCCTATCTGACACGGATTGTGGAAACGAGAAAGAACCGTGAAATTCAAAATTATTCTTTTTGATCTCAAAGTGCACATCTCACGGCACTGGGGACTCCCACAATAAGTGACTTTCACACGGTGCAGGCAGGGTGCGCCTGTGGTTTGAGTTCACTTAACTTTTACTTTCAGAATTTCTTTTCCATTTGAAAAGACTTCGCGTCTCGGGCTCGCCGTGCGGCTGTCCCCAGCGGTCTGCATGGGACCTTGACTGGTAAACCAGATGGCAGTCTGTCCTGCTCATTCACACCTTTTAAACTTCTCATTTAAAAAAAAAAAAATCAACTCTGCTTCTTATTTCAGTTTCGGGAACCATGTATTTTGGAGACAACATGGCATGGTTAAGTTGAAATAAAAGTGGATTTTATTTGACAGAACTGAATTCTCAAGCTGTGAGGCCGTAAGCTGCCAGGTGCTATATGACATCAAACCTGGTCCTATCACACACATTACAAAAAAATGATATTTTCTTAGTTCCTCTGCGGAGCTATTTTAAAGCTGAAATGAGAACATGATAGAAAAGAGCCTTATAAATACTATGTAAGAACACAATACTTTTGATTAATTAATTCAGTTGGGATCTGGGCTTCACCCGACGCGATTTCATCCTGGATTTAGGTGTAGCTGGACCTAACGGGAGGATTGGGGAATACCTTTTGGCCAGCACTTTTCCAAAGGGAAGAAAATGTTAAAAGCATACATAAATCCAAGAACGAAAGGGCCAGGGGCAGAGGGACGGTTTAAAACATAAAACTGTACCTGCCAAGCAGATTGGCCTCTGCTCTAGCTTCAAGTCCTCAGAGCCCACGGGTGGGGAAGGTGGCCAATGAAACAGCAAGCAAAAACAGCAAGAGCTCTTTCCTGACCTGTCGGTAGGATGTTGAGAAGAGAAAGCTTTCAAAAGCATTCACGTGGAAAGGCCGAGGAGGGTGGGTGGCGAAGCCTGGGCTCACTGCAGTTGTAATCCGCCCACCCCAGACCCGAGGCCTCACCTGCAAGGCCAACGGGCGTTGGTGGTCAGCACGAGGTCCCTGAAGTGACGATCAAGCCCCCAGGGGTTCACTTCCAGAGAGCCCAGGCAGGAGGCAGAGAGGAGGGTCGCCTCTCAGTGTCACCTTGTGGCCTGACACCTGGTGGGGTCAGAGGACATGTGATATAGACAGGGGACCCTCCCACTGCTGAGGGGGTCCCCAGCTAAAGGCCCCTGCCTTTTCATGGGGCGGGGAGCGGGGAAAGGAGAAGGGAAGAGGTCGGGGTGGGGAAACCTGAGTCACAGTGGAGAACAGTGCCCCGGCGAGACTCCAGGAAGGAGCCCCCCAAAGGGAGGCACCTGAGCCTGGGGCGCAGGTAGGCGGGGGAGCCGAGTCCTTGACTACTGCTCCCTCAGGACACTGTGACTGGCTGACTGCTCGCCCTGGCTATGGTGGGGCCGTCAGCGCCTTCCCAAGAGGCAAAGCCGGGAGGCTCTCTTCTCACCCCCCGAAATGAGGCGTCCACCCCCTCTAACGGCAGGTGGGCAGTGTTCCTCGCGTCCGAGCAGATGTCCCTGTCGGCGAGTACCCCAATGGTGGGCAATGATGACATGTTTAAAACCTCTGGCATCAGCACTTGCTTCGGCAAGGACATCATCACAGAAGTCTGGACCTAGGTAGGGGACAAGATCAAGGTCAGTACCTCCTGGCAGGCATATGAGCCTTCTTGAGGCCATTCAGAATCATCTAGAATGCATTTGACCGAGGCTGGGATTCAGGCAAAGCTGGGTAAAACAGAGAAAATGACCCTATTTAGCTGAATGCTCAAGTTCATAGGGCCGGGGCTCAGGTGCGGGTTCCTGTCCTCGCCCCGTCGGCAGGGAGCTGGACCACCTGGGCTCGGGGGCCTTCTGAAACTGGCTTCTACATTTTAAAAGTCTAGTAGAGATGGAATCAGCCATTGTAAGGATTAAAATAATACTTCGTGGACTTTAAGAGTAAAAAGAGAATCCTGATATCCTCATGAAGGAAAGTGAAGAAAATTTGTTGGCAGCAGACCTCCCCCGTCTGAAATACCACGGGAAGTAGCCGCGCACTTCAGATACTAGACTGCGATCCTATTTTCCCGCCAGATAGATGTGAACTTGGAAAAATGTGTTCTTCACAATTATACACATTTGGGATTCTTGTCAAAAAGTTCCTGCTTAGAGTCGTTAATCCATTGCTATATATTCCTAAAATTAATTTATGGCCAAGAGAAAACCTGCCCTGTTCTCGGAATCCTCAATAATCAATGAAAACTTCTAAATAGATACTCTCTGTTTTCCCTGCCAAAGCATAGTCTACGATTCCATTAAAATACACTGCATTTTTAATAGCTTTTCCCTCCCTCTCTTTAATATTTAATCACTAAAGTCTCATATCGACCAGCTGACAACTATGTATTGAGCACCTGCTCTATATACATTTACGGGCCCTGAGGTGGGGGATGGGGAAACAGAGAGAAAGAAAAAGCAGTGAAGTCAAGCCACATTCATACGGTAGCGCTTATCACGGGACACCAAGATTTCGTTACACAGATGATGAAGGTCTGTTGTTACAGGTGTTGCAGTAAGGTACGATGCTGTGAAAATAGAGATTTGTGAGTGGAAAGCTTAAGAGTGTATCTTTGAAGACTGGAGGGACAAAGAGTGGAGAAAAAATAGTCTTTTAATAAACATAATCATGTATTCTCTGCATACATTTCACTCATCTAATGAACTAAAGAATAGAAGAATCCTGTAGCAGTTTCCCTTGGAAAAGAACAGAGGTTATTGTCCATAAACCTTGGACCACGCTGCATCAAGATGAAAATGGTAGGTTACATCCGTAAAGAAGCAGATGAGGGCGTGTGTAGAGTGTGGACATAGACCAGAAAGATTCTTCTTTTTTGGACAGAAGTGTACAGTGCAATGTGCAGAGGATTGGGGGAAATCTAAGAATGAGACACCCTCTGCTACTTCCCCAGCCTTAAGCTTCATTTTGCTTATCTGTAATATCATCATCATAATGATATATACCTTAAATATTATTGATTATTTAATCGTCTAACCAATATAAAAGGTCACTAATAAATAGTAGGCATCAATTAAATATCACCTTTACATCCTGACTTAACCGTTTCTAATCCAATCACTGATAACTTTTGAAGACAGGGTTTCTCTCCTTTTTCATTCATCCACCTTCTGTCCCCTATAAGCTTTGATTGCTAATAAATAAACATTTTTGTCCTATATATTAATTCTTAGGGATTGGTACCCATAGCCAAATTGCACATTATTAATTCATTGGATGTCTCTTCTTCTCATATGATAGAACTTCAGGTCAGAAGGTCTGAACAGGAATGCTTCGAAGAGAAACATAGCCAGAGACTCCACCTAAAAATTTATATTTTTCTTCTGCTGTTTCTTTCTTTCCTTTTATTTTGTTTTTGTCTTACAATCTAACCTAATGATAGAAACTAGGGAATTTGAAGTCAGAATTCATTGGTGTGGTAGGTAGGACTAGCTCAAAGTTTGCAAGAATTAATTTTATTTTACATTGACCATGAGTAGAGAATTTATACCATGGAAACTGACAGAGACTTACAAGAAGGCCTATTTTTTTACTGTTAGTCGTAAGTGATTTTACATCATTCCCGTGATTTAGACAGACTTGTAGTTAAGTCCTGTCCGCATATGAGCTGCTTGAACGTCATCAAATTACTGATCTCTCTGTGAGTCTCAGCTTCTACATCCGTAGAATGGGTAAAAATGGTAGCTATCACATACGATTATTTCATTCCGTGAGATAATGTATGTAAAATATATAATATGTCACAAATGCTAGCTATAAGGACCATTATTCATATTAAAGTTTTTCAATTCTTTTGCTCGAGTTAGAGCTCAGGTATACCCAGTTTCTTCCTGCTGCCTTATATTTATCCCCCCACACACACAAACACACACTGCTTAGACACGCAATATAAAGGTATCGACTGAGTGTGGTCTGCATTTAATTCTAAAGTACATAGGGCAAGAGCTGACATTTACAGTGACTGCTAATACCAATTTACTGGTCCCCTCTGGTCTGCTTAATCTTGGGATCAACCGATACATGAAAAAGTAATTTTAGGAGCAAAGTAGTGGGCAGCAGAGAAGTTTCACTATTTCAGTTTAGATACTGCGACTTTCTACATAAGGTTGCCGCCACACGTCTGGGCTTCATTTCACCTTTTACATTGTAAATATAATTGTAGTAACGTTAGATGTGTTTTTGCACTTATGTAGATTTTTTTTTTGCAGGCTGAGACCGTATGTACTGTATAATCCTCCCCTAACTCACAAGTTGAAATCTCACTGGGCAAAATTTAACACAGAAGTCCCTGTTGTTTTGTTTAGGTGTGGTGCCAGTTTTCGTAAGCTATTATCACAGGTTTGTCCACGAAGTCACAGCAGCATTTACAATGAATACCGAACATTGGCAAACTTTTGTTGTTGCATTATTTATTTGTAGTATATTTTGAGAACAAATGCTGCGGTGGCCTCTGACTTAGCCGGTGCAGATTTCTGCACGGCTTTCTCACCAGCTTGGTGTCTCTGCAAGCTTCGACCCATTGCTTTGGAGAATAGAAAAGATCCCTCTTCTCCAGTGAGATGGGTTTGAGGATTGTATTGGGATAAAGATGAAAACCAGTAATGAAAGCAGAGATTTTGCTGAGGATCCCAAATAAATGAGAGCACGTCTCACTCCGTGGAGATGCGAAATGGAAGACAAACATAGTTCTTTCTTTTCTATTCTCGGACGATCCGTATACTCTGCAGCAGATGGGAGTATCAAGCTCATTTCCTTAAACATGGAAATGTAACGGAATTATAATACATGGTATTTAAATGGAATATAATGCAAATACATCTGAGCACAAGATTCGATAAGCTACATCAGCCCATCAGCCCATAGCGGCATTATATCGGTCACAATGGCTTAGTCTACCCTTCAAAGGAAGGTGAACTATCCCATTAATGTCCTTCTATAATTACACCGTTGGTGGCAGGGTGCTTCTCCCTATGACAATCAGCCGAAGTTCTCAAGCATGAGATTTGATTATCATTGTTTTGGTATGGAAAGCTAAAACATAATTGTCATAAAATTACCAGCATCCCTTGCTTAACGTTCGATAGCAATCACATTTTCATATGAAAGCACCAGAAGGTGCTTGATGGAATATTGACATCAAAGTCACCGTGATAGAAGAAACTCAAAAATGAAAATTTTTTTTTTCAGAAAATGGGAATTTAACAGTATGCTTTCAGAGCCGTACATATATAATTTGTGCTTTTTAATTAGGCTAGAGAGCTACTTATAAGAGATATGCAGAATAAATCTGCCTCTTCTTTCTCACTTCTCTAGTGTTTGCAAAGACAAGAGACATATTTCATGTGATGATTCTGAGGTCATAAAAACCCTCAGTATTCATTGCATGGTATCTTCTTCAGTAGAGTTTATTATAAAGTTTTGTAGGCATAGAAACATTTTTTTCTTCCTTTTTAGGTTCTTTGGCTGGTCTATAATGAAATCGACATAAAACAGATTAACAGAAGAAAAACAATTTAATTTCCTACGTACAAGAGAGAGCCCTATAAAAATATGAGGCCAACCGTAGTCACGCATTTGCAGCTTGCCTGCCATCCTGAGCTAAGGATGGGCAAGAGCCTGGGGCTTCACAGCGCAGGAGGGCAAGTCACAGGATAGTAAGAAGAGCAGATGCTTGGTAATTATGTGTCGGCCCTGCCACACAGGCAGGTCATTCGTATGAAAGATTATCCCTGGTAATAGCTCTCCTTCTGGGCCAGGCCTCCTATCTGAATTATTTTATTAGTTAAGGAAGAGGTAAAAGTTTTTGTTGAATCTACTGGGTCTTAATTGCCTTCAGGCCGAAACAGTCCATGTGCCAACGTGGCACATTTGGGGGTGGCCTCTTCACCTCCCCTTCAGTTTATTTCTGCTCTGTCGACTACACTAATATACAGCTTCTCAATCAGGAATGCAACAGTAAAAAGTTCCACGGAGTCAAAAAAAAAGGTTCCAGCCTTCAGCTTGGGTCTTGAATAATGAAACATTCTTCACTGACACAAGATAGAGAGGCAGCGGTGTGAGAAAAGGCATAAGGTCGAAATTTAGCACGCGCCATTGCTTTTTATCTCTGGGCCTCCATTTCCTTAATGCACCCTCATCGAGATGAGTGGCATTCGCTCATCTTTTCTAGAACTTAAGATAGAAATTTCAGAATATTTCAATTCCCAAATTTTTACGTCTTTCACTTTTTACCAGTCACAGCATGCCTTGACTCTAGTTCCTCATTGAATCCCAATGCTCTTTTTTCTTTTCTGTCCCTGTTCTTAGTGCCACCATCGTCCCCTTCCCATGGTCTAATGTACCTGCATGATGATGAGAATTCTCCTTGTAAGATACAACATTGAATCTTTCACCTTCCTGCTAAGAAACTGCAGATATTTTCATATTTTCTAAACTACAAAGTTTATTCTTAAATAGTGCCTTCAAAGTTCTTCTGATTCTTGTAAAAAAAAAAAAATCACGTATAATCCACTTTCCCATATAATTTAGACACAATAGACTACATCCAAATTCCTACCCATCCTGAAATTCAGTATCTACATTCCTCTTCATTTTTCTTTCTCTTTAAAAAACTCAATCTGAACTCCGTGAATGAAGAGCACATTGGTTGTTTCTTATTCCATGGAGCCATTATTTCCTAATCAAATGGAAATAACCAATCTCTCAATTTTCATGACATTGATTTTTTAACCAATTTTAGCTGTGAAATGCCGTGGTCTGCACTAATTTATACATTCCGCAGAATAATTTCCTATCATTTAGATAGTGAGTTCTTTTTTCTTTTATTCCTTGCAGTGTCTCAAACAACACCTTGCCCATAATGTAGACCTAAACAAAAAGAAGAAACAATTGGTAAAGAAAGGAAATGTTACTTTGATTACATTTTGACAAAAATGTCTTTGCGTGGTCCAGTCTATACCATTGCTCATTAGTAGACTGAGACCAGTACAAGATGAAGAAGCATATAAAGATTTTCGAGGTGGGAATTACGTTGTGAAATAAGGCCAGTCATAGTTAGATAATTGACATATTTTTTAACCAATCACCAGGATTTATCTAAACAAATGTTTCCATTTGCACTCTTCTGAGTGATCACTTATATTTTTATTTTATTTTATTTTATTTTATTTTATTTTATTTTATTTTATTTTATTTTATTTTATTTTATTTATTTATTTTTTATGCCAACAGCACCTGGTCTTCCTAGGTGTTCTCCCATCCAAGTACTACCCAGGCCCGACCCTGCTTAGCTTCCAAGATCAGACAGGATCAGGCGTGTTCAGGGTAGCGTGGCCATAGACACTTATTTTTAAGTAGGCGAAACCCACCCACCAATATAATTCCACTTGAAGAGCCACTGCTCTTGTTTACCTGTTACACTTAAACTCTTCAGTATTTCTTTTTCAAATTACATTCAAGAAAGGAACCCAATGGCAATCTATAGAGCTACATTCTCAAATCTTGGCTTCTGAATTTCTGCCGTGGAGTTACCTGGGAGTGTAGCTCCAATCGTGGATTTCCGTGTCTTGTGGATGTGCTAACTCAGCATCCCGGGGTGGTACCCAGGAAACAGGACTGGAACATGCTCCGCATTGCTCATCCTGTGCTCCGAGGCTGGGGAATCACATGTGCGGCTCAGTATGTTGCACAGCTTTGTTTCACGTGAGTCATTAAGATAGAGAGACGATGTACTGTGTAGAAGATCGCTACCAGACCATTCGGTCTTCTAATCGGCAGTTCTCACACCTGTCGTCGTTTGCATGTGTGACCAGGTTGTCCCAGCCGGTGCAGAGTAGAGTGTGTGACTGACGAGTGCCTACCAGAGAAGAGTTTGATGTCTTAGACTGTAAAGATTGTACTTTTTTAAT
>CM053514.1:1473958-1495685 GCA_028627145.1 Eidolon dupreanum
TAATGTCATTTCACATTTGTGAGTTTGGAAGAGATGCAGATCCATGTAGCGGGAGTTAATAAATTTTAAGATGAAAATATCTATGACTCCGAAATTTCAATTCTAGGATTTGCAAGGTTAGCAAAATTCTAAATGTTTATATTAAAATATCTTATTGCCATAGAGTAGTATAATATAATGAATTAGATCTACATGTGTCAACTTTAAATCTTGAATGGCCATCTAAAAAATATTTTCCAATAACGTATCTACTATGGCATCGTTTATGGAAATTTAATAACCACACGGATTAGTGCCATATTTATTTAGTTATGCATCCCATTTTGTAGACTATAGAATGCCATTTATGTTAATCGGTGATCTCCAGCTGAAGTTTACACAGGGAACTTAGATTAGGAATGAAATGAGCGAGATACAAAAAGACATTCCGTATATCTGTAATTTTTTTCTTTAAATCAAATTATCTGAATAAAAAACGACATCAAGTTAACATTTGTTGAAGCTGCTTATTGGTTCCCTGGGTCTTTGTTACATAATTGTGTGTGTGTGTGTGTGTGTGTGTGTGCGCGCGCGCGTGCGCATATCCATATATAATATAATTTTTGTATATGTACATATACTATATATAATTACATATATACATATGTATATGCATAATATAATTGCATATAGGCCTATATATGTATATATACATATATGTGATATTTTTAAATTAAAGAAAATGGTACAGGCTTTCTGAGATTGCATAGCACAATGTGGACTCAAAAATGTATGATTTTGTGGAAGAGTTTATTGACATAATCCCTAAAGATGAGTAAGATTCAGAAGGATGCACATGAAAAGGTCAAAGAGCATTTGAGATAAAAACCTCCATAAACAAAGAAACAAAAAGTTCAACTTTTGGGTTCTGGAGGCAACAAGAAGATTCATGGGAATTTAAATTTCACATTTGATATTATTTCTCAGGCCAATAAACAAAAACCTAAGTGTGTGTGCTCTTTGCGAGGCTGAGATATCTTACACACTGGGATGAATGAGCTGTTGCATGTATATAAATTAGTTCTTCTGGTGGTATCATATTTTTCAGATTTTATATAGCAACTTCAGGACACAAATGCTTTTCTCTATTGGACTGCGGTAATATTCTGAATAAACCAGCAGCTCAGAACAGAGCAGTGGTGAGGGCCGTTGGGAAAGGGATTAAAATGTTCCTATGATCAGACATAGGGGTCAAGTAGGAGGGCATGAGGAAGGAAATACCCTCATTCCTACAAAACTCATGGAATAATGGCAAAGTAGAGATATAGAATTAAAAAAAAAGATTACCATCACAATATAATCACAACTTAATGTCTGTGATTTCATCCTAGTTAATTTAGGTAAACAGTTCTCGGTTTAACTGTAAGTAGAATCTACCTCAAAGAAACGTGAAAATAAAATGATGTGATTTTGACAGTGCACTTTATGATGAGGTAAGAATCAGTGTCAATGTCTATTTCTAAATAATTCCAGAAAACCATTTTACCAATGAAATAATCATTTACTTGTTATGTAAATGATTTAGGCTTAAATGGATAAAAGAAACAAATCCTGATGTATAAAGCCAGGGAGGGGAATTAATTATGTTATAATAAAAGTGTAATGATGTATATGTTCCAGAGAGTAAAAAATGATCCATCAGGGCTGGTCCTTGACCTGGAAGTTACAAACAAGAATTTGAAAACACACTCTGCTACGTGCTTTGCAGCATGAATCTCGTAGTGTGATAGAAGCATCAAACAGAGCCATTTTACTGGACCCTGTAGAGACCCTCCGGACTTCAAAAACACAAGAAAATAATGTGTCTCTGGCCTAATTTATGTCAAAATGTTTTAGAGTACATCGGAGCTAATTAATTAAAAATCTTTTTATTGAACACCAACCATGTGTGAAAAGATACAGCAGGAAGCATAATAAACAGTCTTGTTCTCCAGAAGCTATATTTAAAGAAGGGGAAAACAATAAACAAACAAATATTTTCTCTGCTAATTATAAGTGCTAATTAAAAATGGGTCGGAGACTAGCAAATGATACCGTGTGTGTTAGTGTGCACGCATGTGTTTTAGTGTGTGTGCACACACGTGTGTGTTAGTGTGTGTGTGTGTGTGTGTGTGTGTGTGTGTGTGTGTGTTAGCTGGAGGAGGTTGGTTGCAGGGAAAACACTTAGGTGTGATTACAAGGAGCTCTGTAGGAGATCATGGTGAACGTCTGGGGTGAGCTACCATGATTCTGGGTATATTTCAAAGGTAGAGATAACATTAAAAGAAAATATATTTTCTTTATAACATTAAATACTTTCGTAGCATTTGAAACAATTGCCTGATTAAAACTAAGCGTAAGGTTTATAATTTAAGAAAGCAACAAATCAGTCTAAACTAAGAGAATATGGGAAAATAAGACGTTTTGGTAGAATCCGAAAGATAGGTAGAAGTCAGTCCGTGATCTTGGCTGTGGTTTTCAATTATTCCTGAGTGAAGAAGGATTGAACTTAATACTCCATCTTCATTCCTTTAAAGGCAATGGTAAGAAAAATCTCTTTAGAAAAGTGGTCGATGAGAACAGACCGAAATGATAAAGTCAGACAAACGACCTCTGGCGGAAGAGCATGGGAGGCGGAGGGACCAGCAGGTGCAACAGCCCAGAGGCAGCCCCTCGCCCGTCATGCTCCCGTGGAAAGGAGCCCACCACCCTTGATGTGCACGTGGAGATGCGCGTCCAAGGTGCTCGGGCTGGAATCTGCAGTAACCTCCTGAAATTATGATCACCTTGTCACCATTGCTTTTCTGTTTATCCCCAAGGAGCATTGACAATATATAATTGTGCTCCACGCATACTCTCTTCCCTGTTTTGTGCCCTTCCTGGGCCCAGGTTGCCCAGGAAGGGCACAAAACAGGTAAGCAGCTCCTTACAGAATGTTAGAGAGGTTTATTTCTATGTCATGTGGTCCGAAACAGAGCTTACAACTGCCATTCCTCAAGCGATCAAAGTCTTCTGTGATTTTTCTTCCCTGCGTGTCATCTCCTGCTCCAGGCTGTGCCAAGAAGCGTTAAGACTCACTTTGAAGATGGATACATGAAGCATGACAGCCCAGAAAGCTCTCAACGCTGACAATGGGACTGAAAATCAGCATAGGGTCTTGGAATAGCAACCTGAGAACACATAAAAAAAGCAAGAAAAGGATGCTTGCTCTTGACATAGCGGTCTCACCTCGAGATATTTATCTTAAGACATAATTAAGGATAGCTGAAAAAATTTAGATACAAAAGCTGTAGGGATAAAATAGTGGAGATAAATAAACTTTCATTCTGGATTTCGGTAAAAATATAATTTCTACATTAAAATAGATGTTGGAATGTACAGTTATTAATGAGGAAATATATACACAAATTCTTGTTAAGTATGCTAACTATATTAAAGATAGTCCTCATAAAAATTCATATAGAATTGATAGGTAAAGAAGTAAATAGATAATTTTATACACACACACACACACACACACACACACACATCGATTTTTTCTAATTTTTTTTTTATTTCTGCAATCAACATATGTCATTAAAATAGAATTATATGATTTTTAAACAAAATATGTATTTGTTCAGTTAAAACACAATTCTCAATACAATTGTCCACATAAATCTGTACAAATCTGTTTTCTCCAACTTAGAACTAGAATTTAGATTAATATAAGCAAAATGAAAATTTCTCGTGTCTACTTTTTTTTTTTTTAATAAAGTAAAATTTGGGGCAAACATCATAAATCTGTAGCGTCATCCTTTCATTTCTGAGCTCAGCTTACCACTGTTCTTTTCTCACCTCTCAAGACATTCTACTTTTGGCCAAAAATAACCTCTTTCTTTTTGTAATGGAAGAATATACAGTTTGCATTTCCATGGAAGGTTAAGTTAGTAAGCGTTTGTCTGTCGAGTCAAACTGTCATTTTCCTGACCCAGTTCCCATGATTTGGCACGTCCTGCGTGCCAGGCTTCCGCTAAGCACAGGGAGTAGAACACGGCTTGGGCCTCAGAGCTGCCAATGGCATGAGGCTGTGTTTCCCAAGCTGTGTTCAGCATTTGAGAGCTGAATAAAAATGCAGATTCCTCCAAACAACCCTCAGGAGTATTAATTCAGTAGGCCCTGAGAGATTTTCAGACTGCCTATGTCACAGAGGTTTACTTTAATAATATACTTATGAGATGTCGTATTGACATGCAAGATGATGTTCCACGTGTAAAAGACATCTTTAAAAGATATGTTTTTTATTAATAGACAGTACAGCTCTTAGGCACGAACAAGAAGGGTTCTTATCCTGATGTCTGTGCTCAAAACGGCTTCACCAATCATCGCTCCTTACAGAAATGAACAAATACATGAACCAATGAATGAACAATTCAATGAAGGAATGGATGCGTAGATAGGTAATAAAATAACACCGAACTCACAGGCTGCACCATTAGTGAGGAACTCATGCCTACTGCTGGCTCAGTGTGAGCCAGGCCGTAAATAATCACACTTGCAAATGACACCATTCGGTCCCCAGGTACCTGCTTCTCCATGTCTCTCACCCTAAGTCTTACGCCCAAAACCAGTGCTGTGAAAGCTCGTGCATTGTGTCCTTACCAACAGCGATAGACGATGACGAGAACTTCTAGTCAACCAACAACTCATTTAAATGAATGCTGTATATGGCAGGCTCATAGATTGGGCAGTGCGGGAAGTTTGGGAAGATTTGATTGACAGATGCATTTAGTTAAAAGGAAAGATACATTATCGAATTTGTTAAATCTTTTTCATAAATGGCAACAGTCGTGATGACCATACGAATTCCTGTGTAATCTGAGACCCCAAAATTGGAAAATATAATGCAGTATGAAAAGGAATGCTGTACATTACTCAGAAATAACAATCAATTATATAAGAATCTATTACATTTACGCTATTTATGAAGAATAATCCTAAAGAGTGTTTCAGAATATTAAATAATGTGTATACTATTAATTTGCATAATGTAGTTCTATGAGAAATATGCTTAGTGTTATTGATTATTTACATGTCTTCACATTGACTTTGAATGTAAATATCTTTATAAAATATTTACTGAGATCTAATTAAATTTCAAAAACAAAAATGTTAACTACATTTGGTTCAAATTTTAAATATTTATTAGTTATAATTTATATTTGCCTTGCTATTATAATAAGCAATTTTAAATATTAGAAGAAAAATCACTTTGAAAATCTATATAAAATGTTGTAGTAGCAGTATTCTGAGGATATGTGCAAAGTTTGTACATTTGAAATACACACGTACTTTTAATTATTTTGACCATTACTTTCAATGAAATACATATTACATGAACATCTTGATAAAAAATAACAATTCGTAATTTTGCCACAGTGGAGGTAGAAATAAATTATATGAAATAAACATGTACATTTAAGAATTATGTATGTATTTATTTTACTATTCATTCAGTTATCTCATGTCTATAAATAGAGTACTCAGACATGTCTAAAAATAAACAAACAAACAAACAAGCAAATAACAGCTTTTGATAGTTTGCCAATTTGAGGTAACAAAGTATATATCTGTGTATATTTTTAAATTTGTTATTATGCAGCCTCTTTTGTTATTCTCATAACATGAGATACTTTTTACTTAACACTTTATTAGCTTAGTTTACGGTTTTAAGAATTTGATGATACTTGGGTCTTCACGTGTACCCTTGCCTTGGACACTGGAATCTAGGTCTGGCAGAAAGGGCTTTGGAGACATATCAGCCTCTCATCCAGATGCTGTGGCTGGATTATTAACAGTGATTAAGAGCCCACCAGGGGAATAATAATGTGAGCAGTAATCCAGGGTTAAGTACCAAGTAGACAAAAAAGAGTAAAAATAGAATAGATGCCCCACGCGGTTCAGCATTCCTGGAGTATAATGTCAGAATAAAGGGTCTAGCAGAAAATGAAAAAAATGTGGGTAAACTTGACTAGTGCGGAGCTAAAAATCTGAATGTTTCTTGAAAGTGTTGACCGTTAAACAGTTTACGTCGAGGAAATGTCAGACGCATATTTGTTTTTGAATAATCACATTCGGTGGATGTGTGGAGAATATTTCAATGAAAAGGTTTAAAAATGGATTAGTTTAGGTGACGAGGGAAAGGTGAGCCTTTAAGATTGATTTCTATTTTTTTGTTTTGTTTTGTTTCACTTAGGTGATTATGGCAATAGTTTTGCCACACATAGAAAGTACCATTTCAGTTTTGAACATCTTGAGTTGCATTTTCTTACATTTTATGAGTTTTATTTTCACTCCTGGGAAGCTAATATTTCAAAAAGTTACCAAGTATAGATTTTCAACATGAACCATTTTCTAAAATAATCCCTCAGGTATTAATTTTAGGAAGAGGCCCCTAAGAATTAGATTAGCAGACGATCTGTCCGGATTTAATAGCTTCAGGGTTTGTGAAAGTGCATGTGAATTAAGTGAGCTCTGGTGGTCTTTAGATGATGAAGCTCTGAGTCAATCAGTGACTGCAAAAATAAATAACTTTATTTCATTGTAATTAATTTACATTTAAGTAGCCATATTTGAATGGTATCTGCCATATTGAACAAAGTGAGTTTAGAGGGCAAAAAATCAATAACCTTATCTATAACTGCACATGACACACCGCAAACCTTGTTAATTTGTTCAGTAAAAGGAGCGCAAATCTTGAGTAGGAACTGAAACATCAACTAAGCCAACTCGTGTTGACTCTCTGCTGTTCTCACAGAACCACGTTGTCTGGACAGCGTAAGTAGAGGAGTTAATCGCAAACCTGCTAAAAATCATTATCCTTCCTGTTGTCAGGTTTTGCTGTTGACACTAATTTATGAAATTCCTCCTGTGCTGTGATATTACATTTTATTTTCTATTTCGTTAGAAAGAGGCTGCTCCTGCCCTTTATTTAAAACTCTTTCTCCCTGCCAGGTTGAGTGCCATTGGAATTCATCATCTGACACATGCACAGGTTTTCGATGGAATAAATTTAAAAGAAAAAAATCTCTACTTATCTCGGCGAGATTTCTTATTCCGGCTGACTCTGTAATTGGCCTCTTTTGAATATGCAGCTGCATAAGCTTCAATCTGGCACTACTCAGAGATCTGGGAGCCACTTCGGGTTTGGAGAGACTGGGGTGTGAGGATGATTTATGTACCTTTTCAGGCAAACCCGTGATCTCAAAGCAGAAATGCCTGGCTTTACCTACAATGTCAGGAACTCGGCAGAGTTTGAGGACTTGGGTGTTTGCATTTGAGTTCTCTCAAATCTTTTTCAGAATTTGAGAGTAGCATTCATTCCTCAACAAAGACCTAATTTTTGACTCGGAGTCATGGCAAGATTGGAAGTTACTGTTGCAATTCAGTCTTCAAGATCAGATCCTCTCTCTGACATTTAGTTAAATTTGCCCAGTTACTGAGATGGCTGTAGTGCCTTCCGTAGTGGAAGAGAAAACTCAGGTTCTCACTCTGCCTTGAGCAGAGAACACAGAGACCCGGGATGGCCTTCTAGTCTCATCCGCTCTTTCCTTCATCGTCTTTGCTGTGGTTAGAAGCAGCCAGTCAGCCCACAGTTCCCACATTCGAGCCGAACGCTTGGTGCTGAGGTAGAAGACTGGGCTGCTCGAAGTTCGGCTTTCAGTAAGAGCTTCCTTCCTGGTGACCCATTCTTTACCGAATCACACCCAGATCTGCTTTGTCTCGATCGGATAGCATGCGCTAGGCGTCCGCGGTGCAGGGTCTGTCGGCTGCAGTCTTTCGACGGACAGATTTGGTGGCAGATGCAGAACCTGCTCTGAGCATCTCATGGTCTCGTCGGAGCCCGTGTCATCGCGGGCTGCTGTGCCATGTCAGATTTCTGTCCCAAATCATGGGCTCTGGAGATACCATTTGCTATCCATTTCCAAATTTGAGCTTTTGTTTTTCTTCAGAGCCTGCCACTCTCCAACATCTCTGCGTGGCAAAAAGCAGCGTCGTTCTTCTGGTGACAGGACCTGCCCCCCAACGCTTGGGGCTCCCTTTGAATCTTCTGTTTCTCTCATTCCCTCCATGCATGCTCTCTGCGGCTCCTCTCGGCTCTCTCTCTGAAGTTTGTCAGTGTTCTGAGCACCAGTCCCCACCCAAGATGTCACCATCCTGATCTCAGCCACCACCCTTTTTCTCTGGATTCCTACAAACTTTTTGATCCATTCACTCTGTCTTCCACGGCGCACCAGACAGACCCCTTTGGAACATAAACAGGACCACGTTGCCCGTTGTTAACTTATCTAACGTAGTCCAGAAACCATCTGACGTGTTCCTGGTACATCAAAGTTCATTTTAAGTTAGACGGGGGTCGACCAGACCCCCCTGTCCTTCTCCAGCACGGCCGGCCTCTCTGACTCGTCCTTTACCGCGCCCTGTGTGTGAGGCTGCTCGCATCTTTGCTTTTGCTCAAATAGTGTCAGCTTGTGAATTCTCAAACTTTCCCTTTTTCCACGGACAGCTCTCGTTCTTCACATGGCTTATTCCTCACTTCATTCATGTCTATTCTCGAAGAGTCTCTTTATTTTTTATGTAAAAAGTAATAGCTGAAATGATTCATTATTCCTCTACTTTCTATTGTGTATACAGTTTCTGTTCTTTGTGATATTATTACTTGTTATTTGATTGATTGATTTTTCACTCATTCATTTATGTATTTTATCATATAAAATGTGTAATGGTAAGAACTAGGTTATTTTCATTGCAGCTCACTCTGATCCCCACCCATAGTTGGCAATTAATATGGTTGTTAAATGGATGGATCCATTATCTCACAAGTATTAGTTTATTATGTTTTATATCAAAACTTCCTACACTTGCAGTGTGGATCAGATCATTCAAAATAAGTATTCCACTGAAGAAAATGGAACAATTTTCCCCCCCAAAATATTCTTGAAAACATTAGCTAGCTAATAACATCCCGAAGAATTACAGGACAAAGATCGAGGGAGATATTGTAGCTTGTGAGCGAGCCTGGTGTCTCTGTCAGCTCAGGCCTCACGGTTCTGCAGACGGTGAGTTTGAGATCAAGGCGCCCGCATGGACAGGTCCTAGCGAGGGCCGTCTTCTGAGTTTTGATGGCTGCCTCTCTGTGTCCTTTCACACAAGGAAGAGGACAAGAGAGCTGTCTGGAGTCCCCTTTATAAGGCACTGATCTCCTTAGGCTGCCGTAACTCCACAGAGCACTCAGCTCCTGAGATGGAGTTGCCACTCGGTGAAAAACTTGCCGTTTGTCCCCACCCGCATCCTGGAGCACAAATAAAAATGTTTTTATTTGGATAAAAAAAAAAAAATGTAAAAAAGACCTCCCAATCTCCTCCTAGAAGAACTGACTTTCCTTTAGAGAGAGAGTTAGAACTTCAAATCAAAGTGCCCTCCCTGCTTGCCTCTTCTAATGTGGAATCAATAGTCAATAACTCAGACATTCTCCTTAGGAGACTAGAAAAACGAGGGCAGGCTAAATTCAGATGGACACTAAGAAGTAAATTTAAAAAAATAAATAAATAAAGTCTTATGGATTGAAAAGCAATAATAAACTCTGTTAACGTACAAATCTGACTGGCCGCATAAGCTATATCAAAGAATCTACCAAAAAAGTTCCTAGAATGTTGAATTAATTCTATGTAATTAATGAAAAATTTGTTCTGAAGATATATGGAAAGGAATAGGGAGCTGAGAAAACCTTTAGGACTAGTACTTTCTTTTACCTCTGTAGCCACGTGTGTGCCTGAATGTGTTTCTGTGTGTGTGTGTGTGTGTGTGTGTGTGTGTGTGTGTGTGTGTGTGTGTAAAGAGATCGACACTCTGCACATTCTGTTTCCTTTAATATTAGAGGCGAAAAGTCAATGAGCAATAGAGCACACTCTCTAAAAACTAATTATGGGGTTCCTAATATTTGCCTTCCTCCTAACATTTTTATTATTTTTTTTTAAACCACGATCTAGATTTTTTAAAGATTCCTTGGGAAATAGTAGGTGACAGAAAATTAAGGTCATATTAATTTATAGATAAATAGGCCTATATCCATGGTAGATAAAATAATGGCATCCCCCAAAATGATTGCATATCGAGTTAAAGTTGATAATCAGCTTTGAGATGGAGAGATCATCCTAGATGGTGAGCCCAATATAATCATGAGACTCGCTAGAAATGGAAACAATTGACAGAGGAGAGAGACCTCGAGAGATGGGAACATGAGCAATATCTGGCAAAACATTGATGACTTTTTAGATGAAAGAATGAGGCCAAGGGATGCGGGCACCCCTCATGTGCTGGAAAGATTAAGGAGAAAGGTTTTCCCATAACACCTCCCGAGGACATGCCGCCTTGCTGCTAATCCTGGTAGTAGACCCTTGGGTCTTAATTCTGACTTTGGCCTTCAGAACTAGAAGGTGATTACACTATTTCGTTTTAAGCCATTGAGTTCGTGGTAATTTGTTATAGCTGCAACAGGAAGCTAATACACTAATTTTATCACAAGAGAAGTGACTATAATTTATCGCTGGTCCTAAAACTTCAACCCTCTTGTCTCTGTGGTTGTATATTTGAAATGGTCGGCATGGATAGGGTCTCCATTCATGTCTGTATGGGGGAGAATAGTGAATTCACAGCAAAATAATGTAAACATCAGGCATACTTTTATTGAATCCCTAAAAAGCAAATAAAATTCAAATAATTAACTCTGGAAAAATTAGACTAAAATGAACAACAATGGCATATATGAGCTTTGATTTTCATCAGCTGGTCAGTAAGTATGCGATAGTGGAAAAGGACAACAATAAATAAAGGTGATAATTTAGGAAGTTGGAAAAGCTGCTTAAGCTACAGACCTGTGTGTAACTTGTGAGCACTGGGAGACACTGATTGATGAACTGCCAAGCTTCTGACTTAGCAAGAGTATAAAGCGAAAGCCGCTGAGGTTTGCACATTCATAATCTCCTTGTAGAAAAACGGAAAAAGACATCTCAGCATAATAAGACTAATCTATTAACGACTTAAGACTTGATCTATTTGTCCTTGTAATTCAAAAGCTAACTCCGATACCGATCTGATTATCGAGTTCACAACCATTGCTGATTATCATAACATTCCTGGAATTCTGTTACCTGACATCGAAATGGTTATTCATTACTGGACTTTTGGTTTAATTCCAATCTTAGAGTAGTTTCCTCTGATAACCGTTGCTCTCTAGTCCATCTGTGAATAGAAATGTCAAGGACACTTGCAAACTGTCACCACAGAGAACATTGATTAAATGCTATTTGCATTAGAATATCAAGTTTGAATCAATAGCTTTCAACACATTGATTTTCCTAATTTTTCTCTCCTTCCCAATTTTATCTCCTCGTGCACATAAATGATTAATTTTCCCTGTGATCTTTACCCTGAAGGCTAGTGCCTTCTAATTTTTCTGTACTGTCACCTGTGAATCAATATTCGAAAAGTCGATTCCCTTTGATTTCTGCATAGACGTGCAGAGGTAATGTCTATATAAATAAAAATGATCATTTTTCTGACAGCGGTCTGGCTTATGCTATCTTCAAAATACATGATTTTCCCTGTTATTTGCTGGTTGGTTTCCTTAGTAAATATGGATTTGATTTTATTTTCTTGTCCTAAGCCTCCTCCTCTCTGGAAGTCACCAGTTTGTTCTCTGTATCTGTGAGTCTGTTTTCGTTTTGTTTGTTCACTTCTTCTGTTCCTTAGATTCCACATATAAATGAAATCACATGGTAGTTCTCTCTGTCTGACTTATTTTGCTCAACGTAATACCCTCTAGGTCCGTCCATGTCATTGCAAATGGTAAGATTTTATTTTTTTAATAGCTGAGTAATATTCCATTGAATATATGTACCATAACTTTTTTATCCAATCGTCTGTTGATGGACACTTAGGTTGCTTCCATATCTTGGCTATTATATGTTGTGCTGCCATGAATATTGGAGTGCATAGATCTTTACGAATTATTGTTTTGGTTTTCTTTGGCTAAACACCCAGAAGTGCAATTGTTCTGATACTTATATTATCACTATATATTTAAAATTTTCTTTCTCTTACTATAGGAATTTTCCAAACCACAGATTTTATTTTAATTCTAGATTATTAAATAAATTATTAAATGTTGTAATTAAATATTCACTTCTCATATTTTCATCATTGCAAACTAATCAATCCTAAATCCTTATAATGCATATCATATAAAAGACAATATATAGCGATGAAATAATGTGATAACTTATAAGAAAATTAATAAGTAGATTCTTAAGTCAGATAACAACACAAATTCAAATTAAAACAATATAATAACAGAAAACTACTTAATATGTAAATAAGGATAACAGTGATTGTAATCCTTTGCAATTATAGGACTATATTATGGTACCACAAGTAGAGTAAATAAAATCCAAATAAATAGATAAATATATTGCAAAACTTACATTTTGCAACATTGGTAGCTGATATTCTTATTTTAGTAATCATTAACTGAGTGTAAGTAAGGGAGGGTCACCTAGAGTAAGTTTACACACACATACTCGCACACGCACACGCAAAATGCAACATGGTCAGATAAACATATGAAGATGTTTAACTACACTGCAAATCACACAAAGGAAAATTAAACTCATGTCCTTTCTCCTATAAAGGGGTAAAGGTTAAAGGTTAAAATAGCAGATTTTGCAGGCATAAAGATGGGAACACATATAATTAATACTATTGTTTAGAATGTAAGTTGTTGAAACTCTTATAAATCCAAATTTGTAATTTGTGTTCAACTTTTTGAATATATCTTTACTCCTTTTAGTATAAAATTTGTCTTAAAATAATTTATACTAAATACACAATAGATATTTATGGGTAATTTAGCAATATTTATATGCAGCACCTTTCTGTGAAAAATTATAACCAAATGGCTAATTTAGGAAA
The DNA here is from genome assembly GCA_028627145.1 of Eidolon dupreanum. Lineage (NCBI taxonomy): Eukaryota > Metazoa > Chordata > Mammalia > Chiroptera > Pteropodidae > Eidolon > Eidolon dupreanum. The sequence goes on from CM053514.1 coordinate 1,486,985, forward strand.
TAAATTAAAGTAGCACCTAATTTTTCAATATCTCATTATTTTTTCACAAATCTATTAAATAAGGCAAATAATGTTTTAACTTGAATTTTGCAGAATAGTATTTTTCTGCAGATGGTTTATTCTAGCAAATTTCACGTTCATACTGTGCTATGTTTTTATGAGTTCCAGCTGTTAGCTGATAATATTTCATTGCTGAATCTATCATGTGTGATATAATTGCTTATTATGTGCCTTAAAACTCCAGCAATATAGTTATTTTCAACTTGGAGCGAATTAAAGTCTTATCAGCATTTTAAAAATCTACAGTTGTCTTCTTCTGGTTAATTATTTTAAACTTGTATTTTTCTCTGTATATTTTTTAGTAAGTTGTTTTGTCAAGATTAAGAATTCAAGCCGATCATTTTTTCCTCTATATACCTCGCAGATGTGTTAATAGTTTCGTTTCTGGGGAAATATTCTTTCATATCCACCTCACCAGATGAGAGGCCATTATGTAAGCCTGCCACCACAATACCCTCTGAGGTTACAATGACAGTGAGGTAGTAAACCTATAATTAGCTAAGGTAAAATTTTTAAAAAATTTATGTTTAAAGTTAAGTTCTTTTGAAAACCAAACTAGTTATTGTTTTCTTTTGAATTAACATGGGTTCTTGAATTCCCATGAGTATTTTAAAAAAAGGCTTTGCCTCTAGGAAAAATTGTAACATGCTAAATAAATCATTAGTGCAGGTATCCTTGGAACATACAAAATATTTTTATTGGCAGATGTCGTCTAAGACTCAACTTTGTTTTTGACAATGATGTTTTTGGATGTGATACTAACAGCAAAAATAAACAATTGGGACTGCATCGGACTGAAAGTCTTCTACAGAGCACCATAAACAATCAGCAAAATGAAAAAGCAACTTACAGAATGGGATAAAATATTTACCAACTATATATCTGACAAGAGGTTGATATTAAAAATAGATAAAGAACTTATATAAGTAAATTGCAAACAAAACAAAACAAAAACCAAACCTGCTTATTAAAAAGTAGCCAAAAGGCCTGGATAGACATTTTCCCAAAGAAGACATACCAATGGCTAGCAAGTACATAAAAAAAGTACTCGCCATGGCCAATCGTCCAGGAAATACAAACTGAAACTTCAGTGACATATCACTTCACACCCGATAAAATGTCCATCGTCAAAAAGACTGGAGCTAACAAATGTTGGTGAGGTGTGGAGAAAGGGACCCCAAACACTTGGTCAGAATGGAAGCTGGTTCAGGCATTATTGAAAAGAGTATGGAAGTTTCTCAGAAACTTAAAAACAAAACTGCCATGTGCTCCAATAATCCCACTTTGGGGTATATATGAAGATGAAATGACGTCACTGTCTCATAGAGATATCATCACAGAACTATTTACAATAGTCAAGCTATGGAAATAGCCTTAGCGTTCAATAGATAAATAAAGAAAGAAAATGTTTATATACATTTTTATATATAAAGAAATGTGATGATACATATTTGAATATAGTTTACCTTCTCTAATTTTGTACCATGAAAAATTACAACATAGAAAATGCAGAGTTGAATTTAAACTCACATCTATTTGGTCCCAAAGTTCATATTTTTTTCTTACGCAGTAAGTAACACAATGTCTTCATGCTTCCTTTAGGTTCACTAAGTTATTATCATAACACGAAAACAAGTAAAACAAATAACAACCGCACTAAAAACTTTTTCAAAAAATTAAAATGTCCAAAAAACTTACTTTGCAAAACTTGACATCGAATTAATGATCTCAACAATTTATGTCAAACGGCATGTACAGAAAATCATCCTTTTTCAAATATTGTTAAAGTACAAAAATTCAATCAAGAAGATCTAATTGGCTCTATTGATGGTTATAAATTGGGCAGCATCTTATGTAGCATGTAAAGAAAAGACCTGAGAAGCAAACACTGGGCAGGACGAGAAAGTTGTTAAAGAAAGGAATAATTATTCAGGCAAGATTACTTTCCCTTAGTAGAAGCGGGAGGTCTTATCAGGCATTTTGCCTAAGCTTCCTTGGGGAGGGGGGTGGAGGACCCACCTGTCTGACTACCTCATTGGTACTGACCAGAAAACTCCAGACTGCCTGATTAGAATCACACTCCTGGAGAAGGTCGAAACTGCGATTCGGTCAGGTTTTAACTCTAGATTTGGCGTCATGCACTTTAGCACAAGTGACGCCATGTTGGACCTGTGGACTTGCCCTTTAACATTATAAAATATACAATAGGTGCAATCGATGTACTTTTTATAGTATGGATTCCAAATACAGTTATTATATAATCCCACAATAAACCCCTGTGCCTAAAAATGGTTCAAATTTAATCAACATCAATGTTTGAACACCTAGCCAATCAGGGCACTGCAGTTCAGGAATGCTGCGGAATGTTCCATGAGAGCAGCCCCCATTACCACAAACGATGCTTTCAGAAACGTGTATCGTATTCCCAAAACCAGCCCTTCGTATTCTATTCATAGTTTAGTGTTTTATAATAAGGTGTTTTTGAAACACTTGAATTCATAGGGAGAGTCTTTTTTAAATGTCAATGAAATGCCATTTTCTCATGCTTGAACAACTCAAAATTGGGTGAAATTATTCTCTTCAAACTTTCTGAAACATTTTTAATCTAAATTCTAAGAACATTCACAATAGGTTTTAGCTACAAGTGTGAGACTATTGTAAATGTCAGGGTGGATAAATTTAAAAATTAGTTTTATAGCCACCTTTTTCATCATGGTGAAATTGGGGTAATTTTTTTAAAATAAATTTACTATTGATTCTGATTTTGGTCAACATTCTGTCAAGTTACAGCTTAAAAATTGAAATTTGGTTAAATATACAATGATATGTAAATATACTTATAAAATTAATATATGTGTCTATTGTATCAAATATTTGAGAACATGCTATATCAAAGACACTTTATTATATAGAATACCGATCACTTTTATGCACGTTTATGGTTAAAATAATTGAAAAACTGTTGTTTTTGGTTCTACTCTCTTTTACTATGGGATTTATATGCACTGAATATTATAATCTGCAGGGTGTTTAGGTAAATTCATCTCCTATATGATCCTGAGACCAATACAGCACAGATTGATTTCTGAAAGGAGAAAACATTACATGTATGGTTATGGAAGCCTAATACTTTAACTGTCTGGATAATAATTAGAATAAAAATACGCAGTATGTCTTTTTCCCAGCAGTATAAATAGGGTAACAACACAATCAAAGCGCGTTTCATAAAATATAAAGTAATCTACAGTGACAAGAAGCACAGCAATGGTTGTATTAGAAATGGGAGTTGGCAAGGGGCAGGGAAGTTAAGAAGTAGAAATACAAGGAGCAAGTGGAAACTTTGGAAGTGAAAGAAATACTCATGATCTTGATCGTGGTGACAGTTTCATGAGTTTATACATATTTAAGTATTCTTCAAATTATCTTTATTAGTTATGTGCATTTTATTATATGTTGCTATAACTCAATAGATCTAATAGAAGGTGGGGATTAAGTGGGTCAGTTGGCCAAGATTTGCTGAGAGGTGATACTTGTTTAACCTGGGTTTGGTTGCTCTGGGATTTATCATACTACTCTGTTTTTATACATAATTGAAATTCCGCCTAATCAAAATTTGTAAATGACATGGATTATTTTTTCCAATTAGCCAACCATTCGTTCAAATAAGTGATGAGCATCTTTGTAAATGATCACTTAGTAGATGTTTTTGGAAAGGAAGAATGAGTCTCAGTTTGTTTCAAATGGTGACATGAATGTTTTCATCGCCTTCTTTTTTTTGTGAAATGTTCCCCAAGCTTGAAGTCCAGTAAATGCTTTCAGCTCCCTAACCTTTGTTTAAGAGCCTGGAGATGGAGGCTACACTAAGGTCCAGAGTCAGATGCTTTTTATTCCCTCAGAGAAGAAGGGTGATCACCTCTGAGTTCCTCCGACGGAATGTCTCTCTGGTCAGATGAGACCTCTCCGAGGTCATTCAGGGACTTCCGACAAAGCGTTGGGTTTGAAGACGAAGCACACCCATCCAGCTGGTGTCTGAGGCAGCTGACACGTTAGCTGTCACATGACCAATCGACTCAAACAAAGGCCACAAACAGTATTCAAAGAGCATAGATACAAATTTTAAAGCTCCATTTCTCTTCCAAGTCATTATGGCTTGAGTGGTGAGCCCCAGCTCGGTCCCAACCTGAATGTTCTCCATGTTTTAGTCATTACCTAACTTAATTAAACCTCTCTAGCATCCTAGCAGATTGGACTTTTTCTTGTCCAGTTTGACATGTGGGTCAGTAAACAGCATGGGAAGGTCGAGTGCATTTCCTGGACTGATTCTCATAGTAACAACAAAGCTGGACTTTGAGTTTGGGAATTTTGACCCAATATTCACTTTTTTCTCAGCTTTCTGTGTTTTCTGCTTCCTAAAAGGTGAATTGGTTTATCATTTCCCTGGATCAACTGACCTCTTTTTCTGGTGGCCCCAGGGTGGTGACCCTAGGGTGACAAACACATTTCCGAGTAGTTTGGTGCAGGTGGGTACCTGCCACCAAGGGCCCATGACCTTGTTTGTAAAGCCTGCATGGGCTCGACACTCAAAAAATTATGCATAGATGAATTTCCATTGTAAGTCTGGATTTTACGGCAAGCTACCAGTCACTTACTGGGGACTCGATGCTGACAAGTTCCATGACCCTGAGGTCACATGGCTCACCAGGAACTCTTGTTAAACACAGACGTAGGATGTCTACACTTCAGCCTGAGCTAACACCTTTGGCATTAGAGTTTGGACTTTGCTCAATCGCAAGGGATTATTTTGATGCAAATAATTAAAGTGCCACAGACATAGTGGACTTTGGGCAACAAAGGGCTGTGTATCATCATGCACCTGAAGCCTAGTTTTTTGTTTATTTAGAATCCACGCACTAAACAACCCAAGTTGGCGCTCTTACTAGAGCTGTTCCCTGGAAGTACGAAAGGCTGCCCGACGGGAAGGCTTTGTCATCGTCCAGGGAGGCAGTGCGAGATGTCAATGTGTCAGACGTTGTAATTAACATGATAACGTGTGGCTTATTGAACCCATTGCCAGAACAATAGCACCTGTGCGTCTCTCTCCCTGGATATGTCTGTCCACACATAGTCAGCACTCCGTCCATCAAGGGCAAATCTGTAATGTTCAGCCTAATCTTTAAGCGATGGATTCACAGGGCGTGATGGGGACTGGTGTTTATTCTACCGTGGCAGCTCCTCCCCAGCCCTGGGAATGACACTCTCTCCCTGTATCAGTTGTAAGTGAGATGTTTTAAAGAGTTATATTGTGCTGTCCATATCAAGTAATATTTGCAGTTTGTTTTTGAATTTTTCTGAGCAAACTACCTGCAAAGCGAATGTTTCTACTTGAACCCTAGCATTCAAACTCTTTGCCTATAAATAACTCATCATCTTAAAAAGAGCGCTTGTATGCCAGGAAGTAAAAAGCCAAGTGTGCCTTTATTTATCTGACTAATATAGAGATGTTATAAATCTAAGCCATAGAAATCAAAGATTCAGTCAAACTTGAAATTTCCAGAAACGTGATTTTAAACGCAGGGTCCATGGCAGGATGGTACAATCTAATCACCATCTACTTTTATAAGTTTCCTTGGGTCTGTCCATAAAGCGTTAGATAGTTGAGAATAAAGGCCTTGACAGTGATTTTTATCTCTGACGGCAGAGGCAGGAGCTAAAGAAGCATGCTTGGGCTGCCCACAGCTTTCCTGTAGGTTCGCGGGGGGCGTGAAAGTTTGCATGACTTGTCTACGGTGATTCTCTGCAAGGAGCTCGGTCTGGAATATTCCTCCCGGGTCCATGGCTGGTGCCTTTCAGCTTTGTCCAGCTCTCTCAGGATCCGTTCGGGTTATTTATTTTTTATTTATTTATGTTTTATTTCCTCAAAGTTAATAAAGCTGGTTGCCTCTTCACATCGCTTCCTTACTGAAACAATGAGTTCGGAAGATTTCTCTCTAAGTGTCGTAATTATGTAACAGGAGAGTCCAAGACAGATAAAACATGTCATCGTTCTGCCCATGGGGAGTTGAGGAAAGAGATGGATGTTGTTGCATGGTTGTTTCAGCCTTTAGGTTTGGTTTTCTCTCCTGGTCCCTTATATTTCTTAGTTAGTCTTTGCTTATTTGAGTCTATTTTTGCGTATCATTCATAGGGGTTTCTAACAACCTTCACAATAACTTCTAGCAAAGGAAAGGAAAGTTCATGCGTGCAAATTTAAGTCCTAAAAAAATTCCTTGGAATAATGGAAGCAAATGTCTTTGCTGCTATTTATAAAATTTCAATTACATATGTACATATGTGTTATTTTCTTAATTATAACTTCAGAAACTATGAATGCTACTTAAATGTTGTAAAGAAACAGTTTTAGAAGAACGTATACTATTCAACATTATGTGAGAGTTGGTACAAATAATAAATTACTTCTTTTATAAAGCTTCATCTCACTCTCCTTGATTTTAACCTTCAACATTCATCATTGTTAGATATTTTATAGATCACTTAAATGGTTTAGGAAATAGTTGTGCTAGGAAGGCTAATAAGACTTCATCTTTAGTGGGATACCCAGTTTCATGCTACACATAACAAAATATAATTTTAAAAACATCATAGTATGTTTGGATAAGCCTACATGGAAAGTAAGAAATAGGGAGACAGTGTAGATAAAATAAGAATAAAGGAACCATGGAATTTTTGCTACGAGTACAACTTGAAGGAATAGGAGAGGGTGGTGGGCATTTGGCTTTCTCATTATTTGTTATTCTGACAGAAGATTATTAGGGCAAATGAGAGGAACCAGTAAGGAATTAAATTTTACTTTAATAAGAAAGTACTTTTAAAATAAATTATCTCTTCCAAAATTGAATAAACTGCCTCAAAATTCTCATTTCTGAAAATTTCTACTTTTAAATTCAACTAAATGAATTAGTAGCTACAATTCCATTTTCCATGTGTAAATAACCAGAATGTGTGTATTTTCTACTGATTTAATTATGTTTCAACTTTAATAATTAGCTAAAGCCATTATAAAGATTAATTTTAAAAAGGCAATCAAGAAAATTAGAAAAATGTGTATTTTTTATATGAAACCAGTAGAAAAATTGATAAATATTTTCTTTACTGACAGAAAGTTAAATTAGCCAATGTGGATGAAGCTGGGTCCTAAATTTTATAAAAATTTTAAGTCAATTAAGTCAATGCACGGAGCCAATTATTCAGGTTGTTTTAAGGAAAATGCCTGAATTATCTCAATAAGTTGTTTTTCTCTTTATTTTTCCCTTTTGGAAAATTGCCTCAATTTAAGATTATATTTGACTTTGAGAAAGACTGGGCAGAGCACAGCGAGTCTCCATGTATTTGAAATTTCACCAGTCCACGTCTGAGGATTTGATTTTGAGGCGTCTCTCGCATGTGACACAGTGACGTGTGTGAGAGCCAAGCCAAGCAACCGTGGTCACCACAGCTGGAGGGTACGAGGCTCTCTCTAAATGCAGGTCACATTAGGAAGGTAAAACAATAATGATTTCTGATTTTATTCTCACGAAGATGTGGGTGAGGGTCTAATTGTAAGTGCCATTTATTTACGCAATGAAAACTTAAGTGGAATTAGAAAAAAAAAGATAAAATGAAGGAAAAAAATTCCCAATGTGGAAGGTAATTATTCACCTCTGTGTTTAAAAAATCGGGCGCTATTCTTCATAGATACGCAAATTGGAAGTTTATGATAACACAATACTAAATGACAATGTCATACGCAGTGTTTACTGGTGTAATCGTCACTCCTCTGAAATAATTTTTGTTTTTAGAGAAGGAAAAAATGATACTAAAGTATATATGACTGGAGTATCAAGGTAGATGAGTAATGGACAGGAAAACAAAAGTTATTATTTCATATGGCATCTGTTAATAACTGTCATTGATACTGTCTTTCCACATTTCCTGTTGAAATATATTTGACAAAACTATAAATATTCATACCTTGGCTAGAAATGACATATGCTTTATATGCTCAACTAAAAATGTAATTTTATTGATAATTGACTAAGAAAAGTGAAATATCTGCCTACCACTAGCATGAAATATTTCTACCCACCTAGAACATAAAGACACTTAATGTACTGTAACATTCTTTTGGGACCACAAATCTGTCCAACTAGCAAACTAGGCCACTGTAACAGGTTCAAAACTATGTTGATGTAACTCTGTATCTAGCTGGTGTCAGTGAGTATCAATGTCTTCTTACAAGGAGCAACACCGTGGGTTAATTTTCATTGTCTCTAGGTACAGATGTGCGTGTTTAGTTGATTTAACTCAGTGTGTAGAAACCGCGATGGACGGAATATTTACGTGCCTCCAAAATGTATGCATTGAACTCTAAAGCCCAAGGTGATGTCCGGAGCCTCATGATGGGACTGTCATAAAGGACACCCCGCAGAGCTTCCAGGCCCCCTCCGCCAGGCGAGGCTCTAGAAGCAGACAGCCGTCGGAAGCAGGAAGCCCGCACCAGATGCTCACTCTGCTGGAGTCATGACTTTGGACTTCCCGCCTCCAGAACCGTGAAAAGGAAACGTCTGTCGTTTCTAAGACCCCCAGTCGATGGGATGTAGTCATT